>JAHRHJ020003623.1:0-137275 GCA_019776745.2 Taxus chinensis | reverse complement strand
AAACATATTATTCAAATAAGTCCATACTGAAGAGAAATGTTTTGTAGGTTCACTTGCTGAGTCGGTCTTTCAACATGGTTCTAATATCCGTCTTTAAGAATCTATCTTTCAACACAAAAATACAACCATAACCATACTCCATGTCGCTAACAAATTGCAAGTAAATTTGTAATGAAATGATGAATTTGATACTCCTTGCAAGGATTCGGGGATATATGAGAACCAAGAAGTGAGTGAGAAGGACATGGTACCTATGACATGGGTGATACCATATGAAACAACTAGTCCTCAAACCCGATCAATTTACATTTACCAAATCGTACTCCCAGCATGTGCCAGAATGGTAGCTTTGGAACAAGGTATGGACATCCATAAAATCATTAAGGATAAGAGGTTTTTTGTCATATGTTGTAGTTGCAACTACGCTTGTAGAAATGTATGTAAAATGTATAATTGTAGACAAGGCACACAAACTGTGTGACATAATGCCTCAAAGATACATTTTCTCGTGGACAATATTGATTGTAGGATGTGTCCCGAATGGATTTTTTGAAAAAGATTTAGAAACTTTCAAGAAAATGCAATTAGTAGGTTCAAAGAAAAATTCCACAATGTTTTCTATTACCCTACCTACATGTGCCAAAATGAGGGCTTTGGAACAGTGTTTGGACATCCATGAGGAAATTTGTCAGATAAAGTTACAACTTCCCTGGGAGACATGTATGCAAAATGTGGAAGCATAGACAAGGCATGTGAACTTCTTCAAAGAGATGTGTTCTCATGGAGTGTCATGATAGCATGACATGTATACAAAACAGATTTTTTGAAAAAGCTTTATAAATTTTCAAGCAAATATAACTAGAAGGTTTAAAGCCAAATTCAACAACCTTTGTTTGTGTTATATGTACAAGCAACTACATAGGTTTAGTGGATGCAAAGGGTTGTACATACTTTAGTCACATGAGAAACATTATTTGGTGAAAAGGTTTGCATTATCATATCAGGACTGATACTATATATTTATTAGGCATGTTGTCCAATAGTTTACATGCTTCCACATTTTGCAAACAATATGTCTTTCCATTGATATTGTTATTTTTCATTTTTATGGGTTTTCAGAAGACAATTTGGGATGACACAAAAACCTAGAGAATCATAATAAAACACTCCTCTTCCACCATATTAAAGTGCTCACATGACGTGTCTTAAGGAGAAATGCCATTTTCCAAATATCCCATTTAGAAAGGGGCGGAGAGGATGCTAGAAGAGGTTGTGGATGTTGGATGCTTTACACCTTCTATTTGGCACATTTTCCTGAAAGATTCCAAATTGTTTTCAACAAACCCACAATCATTTAACACATGATCTTCATCAAGTATGTGTATTTAAGCCATAGAAGAAGGCGATTCACATATATACCTGCCAAGGATTACTACTCATAACAAAAAACAAAAAAGCCATTTCATAAAGTAGATTCAACCACTTTTTATTAAATTTTAATGGACATGAAAAAAAGAAAACTTAATATCGGATCACAAATGGAACCCTAATCTCATTTCCAAAAATCATTGAAATGTGAAAAACAGGGAAATCAGAGACAATAATAAGTGGATGTAGAAGAAAAGATAGTGTTTGTATGTATAGGAGAAGAAGGCAACATGAAGCAAAGATACTTGCCGCTTAAACCTACACCATATATGTTTTCCTCTCCCCTCGAGATCACCAGTAGCTTAGGGTTCTTGCACTTGCACACAATAGGGAAGCTCTGCAAACACTCATGACGATGGTGAGGGTTTGATATGATCTCCATTACATTTGCACCCATGGCCACCACCAACTCCATACTCGTGCAATAAATTTATGTTTCCCGTTTCAATATTATGTCGCCCATGAAAAGTGTAAATTTAATATACAAGATTAGGGGAGGGAATTTAGAGACAAAAATTATAGTTTTGTCTATAATCTATGTCTCTAAATACCCCTCTTGCTGTAGTGTTATATTGGATAATCTATCATAATGTTCTCTTTCTTCTATCTTTTGATTCCTAAATCTATTCTCTATCAACTAATTTTTCTTTCCCATGAATTCCTTTACTACTTGTGCCCATGTCTTATCCTCCCTCAACTTATTTCGTAACTCATTCTCTTTTATCGATGATATGAAATGCCACTTAAACTCATATTATTTGTGTTGTATTAATCATTAACTCATTTACTATGGTAGTTATTGGAGTGTGAAGGATTTGTTTGAGGGCTTGCCATTCACGATATGCAACAATTCTGTCATATTTTGAAATTCTTCTGCTTGTGCTTTAAGCATGTTGTTATCTTTTTATAACCTTCGCTTGGAGCTTAACACCTCCTCCTTTTTAATATCTTTCATTTTTTCCCCTTATCTCCGCACTTTCTATTCTTTCTTTCAAACTCATTAGCTCTTGTGCACAGAGTTTTGATGACCATATGAGTAGGGTCATCGTAGGGCTATAAGTTTCCTCACCTTCTTGTATTTTCTTTTGGTGACATTTGTGCTTGTTGTTATGTGTTTTGTTTTAGGTTACGACTGTTACAACATTTTGTATCTTTTTCCTTCTCATGGATAGGTGGCTCTTGTTGAGCTTGCTATTCTAAAGTATGCACGACAATGACTTATTATTTAGTATCTATTTACTTTCGCTTATTTGGTTGTACCTTGTTTAATTGTCATATTTATTTATTCCTCTTTATAAGTGTTGCATGTGCCCATCTACTTTCGGGTGTATTAATATCCCTGGCACTATTTTGAATGTATATCAATTGTGATATTATTTTCAAGGGTGTTCTGACGTGTTGTTATGATGAGTTAGTTTTATACGGGAATCCCATTTTCAATTGATATATAAATGTTTATGTTATATTATTCCCGTACTTCAATATTCTCTTCAATAATGACACAGATTGCTTGTGCACATGTTTGAACCAACAAGTGTTGCGTTGTATCCTCTACGACTTCATTTGTCTATGCCTACGCCATGTCTCCTAGAAGTTCAATATAAAATTCCACGACTTTCAATTATAACAGTGAGTTCTGTTTTGACTTGGTTTTTTAACTCATGAGAGGTCTTCTTCAGGGACAACCATTTCTTCCCTGCCCATATTTCATTTCATTTTGTGGCTCGCCCGTCGATCTACAAGTTGAGGTTCACAAACTAAAAATTAATTGAAAAATCCCTTTAGTAAACGATACCTTAGAATCTAGATGCCTTGGCACCAATTGAAAAAGACCCCCTAAACAAAAATATAAGTTCGGCGTGGTTGGAATGTTACAATGGATATTTGCACTAACTATGTTTTATTAGTGGGAAAGCCGACTCGCGTGCAAATGAGTCAAAACACTTCAAACACAAAACGACGAATAACGCTTCTCCAACAAAACATTTACAATATTCATAAAGTCTCTACCTACAACGAACATTCCCAGACCGCGTTTATTCGCACGCTTGGGAAGCAGGACCACTCTTTAATAGGCTTCAATTATCTCTGTTTTCCTCTCTGCACTGGAAAACATTCAGAATGAGCTCAGTAGTATTCACAGCAATACGATTAGCAGTTATTATATCGGCATTGTTTACACAATGCATTGCAGCACTGAACAATGATGGAATAGTTCTGCTTTCTATTCTCAAGAATTTTAATGCACCGCCCAACATTTTTCCGCAATTGGAATTCCTCCAACAAATACCCCTGCCATTGGAAAGGAGTCACCTGTCATCCAGATCACACGGTACGTACTCTCGACCTCTCTCATTTCCAAGTTTCTGGAACCGTGTCTTCTGCTATCTCTGGTTTACACAATTTGGAACAACTTTATTTGAGCGATAACAGTCTCTCTGGTACCATTCCTCCCGAGCTAGGAAATTGCACAGAGCTAGAGTCTTTAGATCTCTCAGACAATAATTTCCATGGCCAAATCCCTGAACAGTTGGGTAGCCTCAAAAAGCTCAGTTCTTTGTGGCTCTATAATAACTCCCTCAACGGAAGCATTCCTCATTCCATTTTTGAGCTTCCCCTGTTGGAAGCGATTTACTTGAGCACCAACAGTTTGACTGGAGAGATCCCCTCAAATGTTGGGAATCTCACCCAGCTCTCCATCTTATGGTTGGGAGAAAATTCGTTAGTTGGAGAGATACCTTCATCCATTGCCAATTGTGGGCATCTTTCAGAGCTTCATCTGAACGACAATCAGCTGGTTGGAGAGTTGCCAGAATCCCTGGGTAGGCTTTCAAAATTAGCGACGCTCTATGTTACTTCCAATAAGCTTGAGGGTCACATCCCCAAATCACTTGGCAACTGCACAAAACTTATCAATCTTGAACTGTCCGCCAACTATTTCAGTGGCGCTATCCCATGGGAATTGGGAAACTGTAGCAGTCTGGCCATGTTGTCAGCCACCACAAAATCAGCTCACAGGGAGCATACCGTCTTCCCTTGGATCACTGCAACACCTCTACGGACTTTATTTGAATCAAAATCTCTTGTCCGGGCATATACCTGCACAACTTGGAAATTGCAGCCTTTTGGAGGAGTTGAGGTTACATGTAAACAAACTTCAGGGGTTCATACCTCCCGAGTTGGGTCGATTGGGGCGTTTACAAATTTTATACTTGTCCGATAATTCACTCCAGGGCCCAATCCCTCCACAGCTTTTTGAAGCAAAATGGTTACAGAAACTGTCTCTGTTCAACAACAGTCTTACAGGAAGCATATCTCCAGAGGTTTGCAATCTGAGGCACTTACAAGAACTAGGTTTGGCTGATAACGAGCTATCTGGCGCAATACCCGGAAGATTGGGTGCCAAGAGCAATCTCACAGGACTTGACCTGACAGGGAAACCGCCTGAGAGGTACAATACCTCCGGCACTTTGCTCTTCAGGGCAATTGGAGCTTCTAGTAATGGGAGACAATCAGTTGGAAGGGAGCATTCCTCCAGATATTGGTAAATGTTTGAGCTTGAGACGATTGATACTGAGTGACAACCATCTAACTGGTCTTATTCCCTCAGAGTTCCTAGGTTCTAATTCTGTTATTTCTCACCTCGACATAAGCAGCAATAAGTTGCAAGGAAGAATAACCATCGAACCTTGGGCAGTGCAAAAATCTAAGCTTCGTAGACTTGTCCATGAATGAATTGAATGGTACTCTTCCTCCAGAATTGGGAAAACTTTCCATACTACAGCAACTGAATGTATCCTCCAACAAACTCACTGGTCCGCTCCCTCAGGAACTTGGTAAATCTCATCTATTGTATTCGCTTGACTTGAGTTTTAACTCATTGAATGGCTCGCTACCAAACCAGTTGGCGAGTCTACAAAAATTGCAGCGTCTACTTTTGCAGGGAAACCATCTTGGCGGAAGCATTCCAGACTGGTGGTCCAACTTGAGCGAATTGCTGCAACTAAATCTAGGACAAAACCAATTCCAAGGTAAAATTCCTCCATCACTTGGGGGACTGCAGCAACTAACCATAGAATTGAATTTAGGCAATAATAGATTGAGTGGATCGATTCCAGCAACCCTGGGAAATCTTAAAAATCTAGAGCGAATGGATTTGTCATCCAATAATCTCTCTGGCATAATTCCCATCTACGTTTGACAGTCTCTTGTCCCTTACTGAAGTAAACATCTCCAATAACCGGCTCAGCGGATGCATACCCAAGTCATGGTCCAAGAAATGGAATTCGACCTCAAGCTCATTCACTGGCAACTCAGATCTGTGTTTTGGTAGAGAAGAAAGAGAGTTTCTGTAACTGCAGGGGAGATATTCCCTCTTCTCTGAAGGAGAGCAAACGTCCTTGGCACAGTCCATATAGTTCTCATTGCCATCGGATCCATAATGTTTGCTTGTTTCCTGGTAGCCGTGATTTTATGGAGATTTTTATCGCCCAAAACCAGACCCACATCCACAATGGCAACAGAGTTGCCTTCCAAACTATACCAAATTATGCAAGCAACGGAGTATCTTAATGAAAAGTATGTAATAGGCAAAGGGGGAAAAGGGGTTGTTTACAGAGTGGAGCTACCTTCTGGCCAACTGTACGCCTTGAAGACAATAGAATTAGCTCCTGAACAGAGACAGGATATGAGTATGAAAACGGAGATCAAAACGGCTGGAGAGATCCGTCACAGAAATCTGGTTAAACTGTTGGAGTTCTGGCAACTGCAAGATCGTGGAATTATTCTATACGAATACATGTCCAACGGGAGTTTGAATGATGTATTGCACGAAATGAAGCCCCCTCCCCTTTTAGGATGGGATATTCGCTACAAGATAGCCACAGGCACAGCTCATGGGCTGTCATACCTCCACAATGGACTGCAAGCCGGGGATCATACACAGAGATATCAAGCCCGGTAATATACTGCTGGATTCAGAGATGGAACCTCACATTTCTGATTTTGGGATAGCTCAACTCATGGACAGGTCTCTCACTATCGATTCCTCTTCCTTCTCGGTCATGGGTACTTTGGGTTACATTGCACCTGGTAAGAACATTGCTTCATGGTTTTATTTTTATGTGGCATGATATTTTTTATGTTTATTTTAGCCCTGCTTTTCCAATGGATTATCCTGTGCTGTTTCTACAGAACGCGGACATACAACCAGAATGAGTGAGAAGATGGACGTTTACAGTTACGGTGTGGTGTTGCTGGAATTGATAACAAGGAAAAAGGCGTTGGATCCGAGTTTTGGAGAGGGGATTGACATTGTTAGGTGGGTAAAATCATGCAGTGAAGGGGAAGATGTGGTGATTGATGAAGAGCTTGGAGATGAATCGATAGAATCAACTGTAAAAGAAGAGATATTGGGCATGATTTGGATAGCATTGAAATGCACAGAGAATAAGGCAGATGACAGGCCAAGCATGATAGAGGTGGTAGAGATGTTGAAAGGCATTAGGCCCAAGAATTAATCAAATATAGAAAAGAACGGGCAGCAGAGATATTACAGACGTTAATGTTGCAGGCTTTTCTTTATTTTAATGGGTGTATGGATTTCCACCATTGATGAGTTGCTGAAGAACATCATCGCTGTCGGCAGCAGGGTGCTAAAAATAATCTTTTGCTGCAGAATATTCGTGTCATTCCCCACAAATATTTTATAGTTTAAGTTTGAGGTGTTAATTATTAAAAATAACATAAAACAGAGTTTAGAATCTGTGTTGCAGGGATATAGGTATAGACTTTACGTGTGTATATATAGTTTAAGTTCGATAGAGATGGTCTAAGAGGTCACAAATTTAAATTTAATTGAAAAGATATATATGTATATGTCATATATGAAATATAATTGTCTTTTATATATTAATTGTATATATTCTATATTGCTTGGACTATTATAAATATACACCCACAAAATTATTGTTTTTTTCATTATAATATCAATTATTATTATTAATATTAAGAATTTGTTACACCATTTCATTAGTTTAAATTAATGTTTCTTAAATTATGTAAAATAATCATTTTTTTTGTTGTACTATTTTTTTTTTAGAAAATTATTTATAAATAATAAGAAAATATAAGCGGAATTAACTAGCCAACGTGCGGCACTGAGACACTACTTTTTTCACTCACCTTAGAGGATCAAGCTACTCCAGTAGTCCCAGACTACGCCTTTCTCCATCTTCATCCACCACCCATTCCCAACTGCATCTCCAACTAATGCACAAGTGAACCCTTCCAACACCTTTCACAGCTGCCCATACAACTGCTCCAGAAGACCACTCGCCGAATACCACGGCTGCCCATACAACCGCCAGGAGCTCTTAATATGCCTTCTTAGTTCACCTGAGGGAATGCACAACTCATGCCTCCATGACTCATCACTGACCCAGCTCTCTGATGCCACTGGCCGGCTCACTGTCGAACATCCAACTGTTCTGCACAAGGCCACTAAGGAACATCACATGCACCTTTCTGTCATCCATCCATGAGTCTGCCTGAGTTGCCGCGCCGGTCACCTACGCGTGCACCAGTGGGGGAAGTCCTCCTCGTGAGTCCTTCCCGGGTGTGAGCCTCTACTCACCCCGACCTGCTGACTGTCAACTGTCACCCAAGTCCACAACACCAAAGATCCCTGCGGGGAGCACTGCAAGCTCGCCATCTTTGTAGACCGCATCACATGCGGGTGAGGTACTCTTCTTCCCTCGGCTCGATCCAACCTCTGATCTCACCCCGATGCCATGGCCACTGACATCGGCGTGCCTACTCTTCGAGACACCCGTCTGCGTCCAGACCGCATTGACTCCTACTCAAGTCTTCTGCCTTAGTTGTCAGCTCACCACACTGCAACCGTATCCATGATGTCCTTGACTCAGCCCACCATGTCACGCATCACCATGTGAACCATCCTCTGTCCACTTCACTGAGTCTCAGCCACTGCTTCTGCACCCACTCCGCATCCACGCTTCCACTGCGCCTCCGATACATCTATGTGAGCACTCAACTCATCTGCGTTGTTTTAACCTCTGCAAGGTTGAGGAGCTCGCCACACTTGGCTCGCTCGCGTCCGAGTTACTTCTCCTCCGTTTCGACCTCCGGATCCCAGTCTCACTCCATCACGCCTCTTGGTTGTTTCCCACATGAACTCTGCTTCTAAGGACGTTGCCACCTCAAAGGTCTCCCCAAGTCCACTGTCACTTAACACTGGAGTCCCACTGCTGATCCACGATGCACATCTCTGCATGGACATACTCCGCAAGGGTAGAGTATATCTCCAAGGTCTCCTGAACACCCCATCCTCTGAATGTCCAGTGCACCAAGTGTTCCACGCTCCACTTGGTGGGGTTGTGAGTTCACCACGTTGGTCTTATTGTCTGCCATGCTCATCTGGCTCTTTAGGCTTGCGCTGCACTCTCAACGCAAGGCCTCTATCATGTAAAGGTCTTCATGCTCAAACCAACTCGCTCTGCCACTGCATTGCCCACATGAGTTGCCCAACTCGCTCCGCGTACATTGGGTAAGTTCTTCGCTCCAAGACACCCTGCACTGTTCCTAAGTGCAACCAACTTTGCTCACCAACCCGCCTCGGCTAAACCTTGATTCTGAGACATCCTTGGGCTCATAGCATGGTCCTTTCAATCCCCCATGCACAACTCTTTCTCACTACATAGCCCTCAAGAGTTGCATTGGTGCGCCACCGGGAACTTCCCGGGAGGTCACCCATTTTCAACCTGCACGCTTAACTCACCCAACTCGCCCAGATCTTCTGTAGGCCAATGCATGTGAGGTCGTCAACCCCAACCCATGCCTGGCCAACCATTTGCCTCGGCCGGGAGTCCCTCTGGCTCCCTGGATAGCGCCTCGTGCACTACCCTGCTCGGATGGGGTCTGCCCATCCTGGGGGAGGCGGTCGCTCTATGAGCATGGAGACGCGCCCCCCTTATATTCTCCCCCACTTAAAGTGGCGATGCCCACGGCGCCGATGCTAGACTTCACAAGCCTGCGCAAAGGATGCCAGTGTTCGCAACACTGGGACAAAATGTAAATGCACTACTCACATGCAAATACACACGGAACACTTCGGTCACTGCTGACATAACACAACTCAGTCTCTTCAACATCTCGCTGTGCTAACTCCCTGTGCTCGGGACAAAAAGTGCCAAATCACTCAACACTTCTGTCACTGTAGCTCCCTTCCACTGAACTACACTTCACCAAACATCCAACACAATGTCTGATGGGATACCCCTTCTGCAATTCCTACAACCTCTTAGGAATTCTGCATGATGTACAAGCTGCCCTGCCAAGCTCTGAGCCCTTCTTGCACAACAATCACTGCATAACTGGAGAACCGCCAACCTCCATGCTGATTGACGAACCACTGCAAGGTTTCACTACTGCTGAAAACTGGTTACACCATGCTTCCACACGCAACATGAAATTCTCCAACTAATCTGGGGGCCTACTTCACCATAATTTCACCACAATGCTGCCCTTGTTCAGCACTTCTACCAACACCATACCACCACTGTGCCTCTGATGCTGATCTTCTGGCAAACTCTTCACCAGGAATACCTCATTTCACTGCAACCTGACTGATCTACTCACCACCGCTTTCAACCAACCAACACTTCCGAAAACGCAACGCTTGCTTTACTCCGGAAACGTAGCCACTGCCACTGTTGCCAACCTGAAATTCTGAGGTTTCACAAAATCACCACACTGATTCTGCCAAGGGAGAGCCACTTTTTCCACTTCATGGCTCGAGTATCAACTTGATATCACTTCACAAACACTGCAATTCAGCCATCCACAATGTACAAGTTCTGTCAACAACTTCTGGGGAGTCATCGCGCTACTCAGTGCTTACGCACCTACCGAGTTTTCGAGTTACTCTGCCTCTGCACCTGAACTCTACCAAGTGTTATCCCTTCACTCTTCAAACTGCTCAGGAGTTAGTTCTGCACCAGCCTTCACATGAACTGTCCACCTCAGTGACGTTACCCAGCCCACACTGTATGCATCCCTGCCGCCTCCTCTACATCTGAGTTCTGATCAACACTGGCCTTCTTCTCCCACAAAGTCTCTAGCAACCTGCACTGGCTTACTTGCATTGCACAAGTGCCAACTCTTGACACCTGCATGGGTCTAAAACACCCTTATCACCGAACGCCATGCCGACCACGTCGCAACTACATGACTCCTTCCTCATCAACCCACTGGTCTACAACTGAGAAAGTTCACTGGCTTCATTCATTCCACTGTGACATCAATAAGGCTCAACTTAGCCCTGATACTCCGCTGGATCACTCTGATCTGACACTGCCCTCTGGCCCGCACCAGTCTTCTTCTTACATGGAACATAACTGCTCCTCTTGATCCAGTTGTGTTGGTGTCCCGCCTTCCGATCGCCAACACCGTTGATTGCCAATCTTCACAAGACTCAACTCCTGATCCAATTCTTCCAACAACCAACTCCCGCAAACATGCACGACTCTGCTCAGCCACACATTACGTTGGGCACTTCAATCTGACGCTGCTTCACAAGCACACACCAGTCTACTTCTGCTCCGCCCAACCGCGTTGGTGTCCCGCCCATCCGATCACCAACGATGTTGATTGCATTGGCTCCCTAGTCTGCCAACTCGTTCTTCAATCAACATCCCACACGCCTGAAGTTGAGAGCTCTTTCGCCAACTACTCGCGCTGGTTTACACTCTGTTCCCAACTCCAGCACCGATGCTCATTGTGCTCTACGTACCAGAGAGAGCATCACCTCAAATGCTTGAATATCAGCTGAGTCACAACATTAACTCACAAGCTGAGTATCAAAGAGAGCAATTTACACATCCAAAGGCTCTGATACCAGCTGTCACGGGGCTAGCTACGCAGCGGATTTCACTAGCCAACGTGCGGCACTGAGACACTACTTTTTTCACTCGCCTTAGAGGATCAAGCTACTCCAGTAGTCCCAGACTACGCCTTTCTCCATTTTCATCCACCACCCATTCCCAACTGCATCTCCAACTATGCACAAGTGAACCCTTCCAACACCTTTCACAGCTGCCCATACAACTGCTCCAGAAGACCACTCGCCGAATACCACGGCTGCCCATACAACCACCGGGAGCTCTTAATATGCCTTCTTAGTTCACCTGAGGGAATGCACAACTCATGCCTCCACGACTCATCACTGACCCAGCTCTCTGCGCCGCTGGCCGGCTCACTGTCGAACACCCAACTGTTCTGCACAAGGCCACTAAGGAACATCACATGCACCTTTCTGTCATCCATCCATGAGTCTGCCTGAGTTGCCGCACTGGTCACCTACGCGTGCACCAGCGGCGGAAGCCCTCCTCGTGAGTCCTTCCCGGGTGTGAGCCTCTACTCACCCTGACCTGCTGACCAACTGTCACCCAAGTCCACAACACCAAAGATCCCTGCGGGGAGCACTGCAAGCTCGCCATCTTTGTAGACCGCATCACATGCGGGTGAGGTACTCTTCTTCCCTTAGCTCGATCCAACCTCTGATCTCACCCCGATGCCATGGCCACTGACATCGCCGTGCCTACTCTTCGAGACACCCGTCTGCGTCCAGACCGCATTGACTCCTACTCAAGTCTTCTGCCTTAGTTGTCAGCTCACCACACTGCAACCGTATCCATGATGTCCTTGACTCAGCCCACCATGTCGCGCATCACCATGTGAACCATCCTCTGTCCACTTCATGAGTCTTAGCCACTGCTTCTGCACCCACTCCGCATCCACGCTTCCACTGCGCCTCCGATACATCTATGTGAGCACTCGACTCATCTGCGTTGTTTTAACCTCTGCAAGGTTGAGGAGCTCGCCACACTTGGCTCGCTCGCGTCTGAGTTACTTCTCCTCCGTTTCGACCTCCGGATCCCAGTCTCACTCCATCACGCCTCTTGGCTATTTCCCACATGAACTCTGCTTCTAAGGACGTTGCCACCTCAAAGGTCTCCCCAAGTCCACTGTCACTTAACACTGGAGTCCCACTGCTGATCCACGATGCACATCTCTGCATGGACATACTCCGCAAGGGTAGAGTATATCTCCAAGGTCTCCTGAACACCCCATCCTCTGAATGTCCAGTGCACCAAGTGTTCCACGCTCCACTTGGTGGGGTTGTGAGTTCACCACGTTGGTCTTATTGTCTGCCATGCTCATCTGGCTCTTTAGGCTTGCGCTGCACTCTCAACGCAAGGCCTCTATCATGCAAGGTCTTCATGCTTCAAACCAACTCGCTCTGCCTCTGCATTTCCCACATGAGTTGCCCAACTCGCTCCGCGTACATTGGGTAAGTTCTTCGCTCCAAGACACCCTGCACTGTTCCTAAGTGCAACCAACTTTGCTCACCAACCCGCCTCGGCTAAACCTTGATTCTGAGACATCCTTGGGCTCATAGCATGGTCCTTTCAATTATCCCCATGCACAACTCTTACTCACTACCCTCAAGAGTTGCAGCCACTTCAAGAGTTGCATTGGTGCGCCACCGGGAACTTCCCGGAGGTCACCCATTTTCAGCATGCACGCTTAACTCGCCCAACTCGCTCAGATCTTCTGTAGGCCAATGCATGTGAGGTCGTCAACCCCAACCCATGCCTGGCCAACCATTTGCCTCGGCCGGGAGTCCCTCTGGCTCCCTGGATAGCGCCTCGTGCACTACCCTCCTCGGATGGGGTCTGCCCATCCTGGGGGAGGCGGTCGCTCTATGAGCATGGAGACGCACCCCAGCTTCTAATTGAGAGTTGTGTGGAAAAAGCACTGACTTTGTTTTAAACTTTTATTTTAGAATTTAGTTTATTGGCTAAACAAAGTTAATTATACAATGTGTTTTGGTTATAAAAATAAATGTTTTTTATTGGAGAGGTGGAGAATATAAGTTTCGTGTAGAACTTCTGTAAGAACCATATGAGACAAAATATTTGGATGACAAAGCTCTGTAGATATACATATTATATTTGTAAGATTGTTTTCAAGCTAATTTATAATGAACAAACTATGGGTGGGGTGTTCACCTGAAAGGGTTCCCAAGGTAAATTTTTTGTCAACATCCTTTTACATGTTTTTATTTATTTTAGATCTACTTTTTTTTGTCTTATCTCATTTAATTTAATTCTTATGAGGCATGTGCATGGAAATAAGGGACCAAAAAGTGGCCAAAAATATGTTTTTGCTATTTTCCCATGATGCGCTTGCATTATGGCTTAGTCGTGTTATAATGCATCTATGTTATAAAATGAGGATGTTATCATGCACTCACGTTATGGTTGGGTAATTCCAAACCATAACACAATCACATTATAATGCGATTTTTTTACTACGTAATTTTTTTTTTCATTTAAAAAAGAATGCTAACGCATTATAACATCAGCAAACTTTATTTTCTTTTATTGGAAACCACCCACCCTTTGGCTTGAATATCTAATCCTAAGGGTTGGACTATTTATTCCATGAATAAATCCATGTTTTACAAAAAAATACCATAGAGATCTCGAGTGTACACCCCGTTCTCTCACATGTTTTAAGACAATATCCCTCAAAAACCACAATTACAACATTAATCTCTGAATTAGTTGCGCATTGATGTATTTCTTTCTAACATCTGAATAGTTAAAGTTTTTGATCTTTAATTACTTTTAATAGTGTCTTCATTTATTGCAAAGCCACGTCTTGTTTTTTCTACATAAATTTTTATCCACTCATCCAAATTTCAAAAAAATTATATTGACGTGATCTATGTTCCATTCTAATACATGCAAAAAAATAAAAAATCATTTTTCAATGGTTTCTCTCAAAATTAGGGGTGTACATGCAGTTTTTACATTTTCGAGATGTATCCACTTTGAAAATTCGTAAAAATAATAATATATTCATTTAAAACCAAGGAAAAATAGCGGGACCAAATAGATGATATTATCTAACTTTCTACTAATGGATATACAAAATAATTTACGAATCTCAAAAGGGGGAAGGGGGTGAACACGCAACACTATGTCATATTTTTGACACAAAAAAAAGACCACTATAGATACTCAAATTTGGCAATCTATCCTTTAACACTACTAATATTGACATTGCAAACTTTCATGGACAAAAAAGGTGCACTCTCTTCACTCTTGCTTAACACACCCTGATAGCACTTCATGCACTCAAATCTCCCTAGATTACAAACATGTCCACATCTATTAGAGTGACACCCTCTACTAGTTTGAATTCTCCTCTAAGGTCTAGGAGTCTCCATCTTCATGCTACAAGCAAGTAAAACAACCCTTCTCAAGCATTTGAACAAGTATGAAACTCAAGTGAAGTATTATAAAAACACAGTTGTCAAGTTCTAATTACATTACGGTATATATAATGTGTTAGGAGAATGATGTGCATTCTGAGCCCTCTTCAGAGTAGTGCCAATGTTAGTGGTACACAGGGGTTCTGATAACCCACCTAACTTTATTTTTTTGGAACTCCTTTTTACACTACAAGATTTTGAGGGTTTTAAAGAGTTTATACAACGAAACACATTTCCAGACAGTTTATACAACCATTTTGAAGATGAGTAAATAATACGCACAGACAACGAAACACATTTCCAGACAGAAAAATAACCCAATAAGTTGCATCCTTGGATTCTAAGTAGGTCCAAAACTATACAAAAGTGGACGTTATAGAGTTAATTGTATGCTTTTGACTATGCACAATTTAAGGTTATAGTTTTATTAACTACTAATTTCCAATTCTATATCTTCATGTTCCAACACTCAAACCACTCAGACTCTTCCAGATCCACACATAATCATATAAGTGCACCTTTTCCCTTTTTTTAATAGTTTCTAGATCAATAGCCACTTTGAAAAACATTATTTTGGTTTATGCAATTGTTAGAAGTTAATTAAATCAAAATATCCACCTAAAACATTATTCATCCTTTTTATGTATAATAATTAAAACATTTAAAACTTAAAAAGGGTGATATTCAATCCTATAAAAGGTGAAATCCACCACTTGTGTGTGCACCACATTTGACCCTCTTAATATTCACCATTTTAAAAAAATAGTTTAGAAACTAGATTTCGATAACTATGATACTTCTTTTTATCAAATTGTCTTGAATTTTGAGTATAGGCATGTCAAATTACTTGTTGAAGTTTATATTTTTCTATATTACAAAAAAAGTGGACACTTTTGACCCCCTTTGGTCCCCCATTTCCATGCACATACCCTATATAGTTGGTAAAATCCCAACATGTGGCATCAGAGCTAGGTTTCTCAGTGTAGGGTTTGTTTGCATTGCTTTAAATGACTTTTGGGTTGCATATTTGGTTTTTTGGTAGAATCTATAATCTAATTTCTAGTAGCATAAGAATTGAGCATAAAAATTGAGATTGACATGTTTAATGGAAAAAAAATTGAGTTTTGGAAGCTCAATATGGGGCTATTTTGATAGAAAGAGATCAATGGATTATGTTGACACAACAATCCCTTGGAAATTTAAATTAGGATGAGTAAGATAAGATTTATAGGTAGGCCAAGAGAACTATCAATTTATGTGTTCCTGAATATGTGTTATTAAATGTAACTAATGAGATAATTGTAAGTGAGTGGCGATAAGATAGGAAAATTGGATCATGATAAATCTTTGGTGAACAAGATTTTTCTAAGGAAGAGGATGTATTCTTTGCAAATAAATGATGGTGACTCACTTGCAGAGCATGTAACTAATTTTAATTCTATTATAGGTGAGTTATAATCCATAGATGAGAAGATGGATTATGAATATAAATGTATTACGCTTCTATATTCTTTTCCCGACTTTTGGAAAAATTGACTATAATAACTACTAGTACCATGAGAAAAATAAAGCTTAAGAAAATAGTTACAACTTTATTTTATTAATAAATGAGGATGAAGCCTAGAAATAATATCACTCAAAGGAAGCTTTATACGATCATGGGAGAGATAAAGCAAGTAGGTGATTTAATATATATGGAATTAAATCTAATTGTAGAGTAACTACTGTAATGAATGATATAAAAATGCTAATATACAGTTAATATTAAGACACAAACAAAGAAACATGTACAAATTTGAAACCCTAAACAAGAGAGGGAGATTAACAGACTTAGCTAGTTCCCAAGCAATCTAGAAGTGATCTGGGAAGGTGAATAGTTAAAACATTATGAGAAGAGTGTCTTCAATTCTCACTGGAGGTTCTGAAACTCAGGAATGTTCTTGATAGAAGTTACCACATGAGGATAGGAGCTCCTGGGTGCTAGTGTCTGTGTAAATGATCAGGATCTAGTCTCTTTTGTGTAGGAGGAGCTTCACTGTTAGTCCCTGGTTTTTGCTCTAATTTCACTCCTTGATCTTCAAATATACATGTATTCTATAAAACAAGTTGTTTACGTACACATATCCACAAACCACATCAAATCTAAAAAAAGATGCAAATGTGGAGTCTAAATGACCCCGACGGTCACCCGAAGAGTGAACTTAATACCAAGAGTTACTCTACATTTCAGACTCCATGTAGTTATGTGTGAGAGTGTGTGTAATGATGACCTAAGATACCCTTATGCAAGCTGCACTAAGATAACAGGCTAGATCTAGAATGATCCAATGATGCAAATGTGTGTGATGGAATATAATAGACTTCCCCTCCTATTTTTTCTATGTAGAAGAATGCAGTCCTTGTCCCTTTAATGAGTATTCTAGATGGATTCTTTGAAGTGATTTTGTGCCTTTGGATGCAAGCTTAGGTGATAGTATGTAATGCTTAGTGTTTGGTCCCTTATTTAAGAGCTATAGCTATGTATATATATATGATTCCCTTGTTTGAATTTCATAATTGACAACTGAAAGGCCAACTCAAAAGTATAAAATATTCTCAAGAAGTAAAATAGAACCAAAAGAATGAGAAAAGGGGAGAAAGAGTCAGGAGTGTCTAGGAGGGACAAGAGTGCATGGGCACTAGTGTCTAAGGCCATAAAAGATAAATCATTTGAATACTGGTATTGTTGTACGGTGTTTAACGTTAATAAAATTTTGAAAGACAAATCAAAAAGCCCAAAAGACATTGTCAATTACTAGTTTTCTTGTCAAGGAATCATGTATATATAAGTATGCTCTAGGACCTAAAAATGTACCCAAGTGTATAGATTTTATGTCTACATTTTTACCCCACTTTATTTTATTGAGTGAATAATTGATAGCATATAGCATATAGAAGATGCATACCTTGTGATTCTATAGAGAAGAGTGTAGACAATAGTGTGTGGAGTGGACAAGTGAAGCGTGAAGTGATCACAATGTGAAGTATGGATACTAGGAAAGGTAAGTAGACCCTTGGGGTGAAGTGTATGCATAGTAACATGTTGTTGGATCTCGTGCTTGCTCATATGAGATACTTCTTGTTGTGTATTAAGGACAAACTTGTAAAAGAAGAGTGGAAGAGTATTCAAAGTTTCGTATATGAAAAATCAGAGTAATGCATTTATAAGTAAGAAAAAAGTGTAAGATTGTGTAAAAGGAAAGTGGGCACTTAATATGTAGGAGAGTATGAGATATAAAATTATCCTATTTGCTTGGAGTTGCTGGATTTTAATGTCAATGGTGATTTTTTTGGGTGATCTCACGTCGAGAGTTAGTTTTTTGGGTGATATCACACCACGAGTGAGTTTTTTGGGTGATCTCATGCCAAGAGAAGAATGTTGGGGAGAGAGGTCTAGATTTTCTCTCCTTCCATGATGCTTCTCGAATAAAAGTACAGAAAATAAAGCAAAAAACCCAAAATAAATTGACAATTACTAGGGTGTGTAGGGTTAATAAAATTATAGAAAACAAAGTAAAAAACTTAAAAGACATTATCAATTGCTATTTTTCTTTCTTAGGAATCATGTATATATTAGTGTGCTATAGAACCTAGAAATGTACCCAAGTGCATGGATTTTGTGTCTACATTTTTCCTCCACTTTATATTGTTGAGTAAATAGTTGATAGAATAAAATATATAGAAGATGTGTACCTTGTGATCCTATAGAGAAGAGTATAGGTCATAGGATGCTGAGTGGACAAGTGAAGCATGGAGTGATTCCAATATGAAGAGTAGAGATCAAGAAAGGGAAAATGGACCCTAGTGGTGAAGTGTATGCATAGTAGCATGATGTTGGAGATTTTGTGAGATGCTTCTTGTCACGTATTAATAATGGACATGCAAAAGAAGAACGAGAGAGTAGTCAAAGCTTTGTATATGAAAAATCAGAGTAATATGTGTATAATTATATAAAGTGTGTAAAAGGAAAGTGTGTACTTGATATGTAAGAGAGTATGAGATAGAAAGTTTTTCCTATTTGCTTGGAGTTGCTGATTTGAATGATAATGGCGAGGTTTTTGGGTGATCTCACACCAAAAGCGGGTTTTTGGGTGATCTCACCCCGAGGTGCTAGTTATTTGGGTGATCTCACACTAAGTGCAAGTTTGTTGGGAAATCTCATAACAAGAAAAGAATGTTGGGGAGAGATATTTATCTTTTCTCTCCTTTCATTATGCTTATTGAATAAGAACCACTGCATATGATACATCTTGATTAATTCCGATTAGTTCCGATTGTTCTGATTGTAAGTGAAATATATTGATAGATTGAATTCTATAAATGAAGGCAAGTGCCTACTACAGGAGAATCGTGTTGTAAACTGTTGGAGATTGTGTTGAACTAATAATTTGACTATTTTTTTTCCCCAGGACACAAGTTTCCATAGGGGACATAAGCACCCACTACTACTATCCAGATCTGGGTGCTAGTGTCTACTCCATGTTTTGGGCCTAATTATGATATTGAGTAAAACTATGTTCAGGTGATGTTTCTATATTGTGTTGTGTTGTACTATAGCTATGAGCTACTATAGGGGTGAATTGTTCACCTAATACATACCTCCCTCATTTGGAGTGGATGCGATGATTGTAGGATAATGTGGCCCAAAGAATGGACCCGATACTGATATGAAGTGGATATATGTAGGGGGGTAGGGGATCTGTATGATAGAAACTAAGGCACATGCAAACATTGTAGACTAGTAATAAGTGTTTAATAAAAATGCTAGCAGGCAATATAAGTCAATGTAACAAGAAACTAGAAAGACAAGATGGACCACAAAAAGTGGGTGTAAAAACATGGGACATCACTCACAATTTCAAAAGACAATTAGATCCAAAGTGGCCAAAAGCATACAATGATCATACAAAACATAGCGCATAGCCTGCAAACAATAGTAAGCAATAATAAGAAAAAGTGATAGATAGCCATGGTTCTATAGATCTTGCAAGGAAAATGCTACACATGAATCACCCATTAACATGTTAGAAAGATAAGTAGTATGTCAAAGTGTGTAAGGTCAATGAAAAGCAATAAGTAACAAGTAGTAAGTATTGAAATGTTAGAACTTGTTATGTGTAGAGTATGCAAGTAGTAAAAAGTGGATGCTCCCAGGAGCCTCGGTGGGACTAATAAACATGTGTCAAGAATCATGCATCATGTGTGAATCTGTTATAGGTCCTACATTCACCTCAAGATACCAAGTGAATGCGTGCATGAGTATACAGAAAAAGATGATGACATACTATATATTTAACTAGCATAGGAAACAAAGTGTAACATGTACGTAGAATAAGTTAACAAGAAACAATGCAACTAAGATATGAAAATGTTTTATGAGTGTGATGGTGTGACATGTAAGGTGTAAAGATGATAGGAGCGACATTTCCCCCTAGTAGACATGTATGAGATGAGGTTCATTTAGAAATGTTACCTCAACAGTAAAGAATGAACCATAAAACAAGAATGTGTTGTGTAAGAATATATGCTAAAAAAGATGTATCATGAAGAACAGAGTGTGAAGTATGGAAAAGTAGATGATGTGAGGTTCATTGATGATGTATGCCCTAAAAATTCAAGTGTGAACTGTAGCATGACAATGCATCATAGGGAAATACGTTTTTTTTTGTAAGAAGTAAATGCTAGGAAAGATGTATCATGATGCATACTCTCGTAAGTGTGTGAGGTGAGGAATCAAGTAAAATAATCAAGTGTTCAGGATTAGAGACATAGTATACGTAAAAAATCAATGTTCAAGATTAGAGACATAGTATGCGATAGTATGAGGTTGATCACATAAATAACTTGTGCAGCGTAAATTATACATGCCTATACCATATTCTTCATCAATGAAAGTTGGATGAGGACAATCATGGGCATACCAACAAGTTAGGTTTGGAATGTAGCCAAGGAATGAATCGTTACAAATATAGATTCGACCAAAAGACATTGGAAATTTGATATCAATATTATTAGAATCAAGAATTCCACCAATGTAGTCAAGTCAAGATTGTTCAATTGTAAGTGTAGACATCTAAAATGTTGACATGTAATTAACTATGATTAATCTGTCCCACAAATATTCTAACATCATCCATATAATAATTAATCACAAGATAAATTATTATTCGTTAATCCATTTTATCATATTTATCCTTTATCATTTATTTATCCATTTCATCATTAATCCTCTTAATTCATCATTTTATCCCATCTTCATCATTAATCCCCTTTAATTCCTTATTATATCCTATTATCCTATTCTAATCCTTCATTAACATTTTATAGGAATTTAATATTCCTACATCTCACCTACCACCTACTCTAAACATCCCTACACCTAGCCTTTCCATGTAACCTCACCCCTAATCATCTTTATTAACCTAATCTAATTTTGATCCTAATCACATCCTCACCTCTAAATCTAGAGGCTTCTATTTCTAGAAGCCTCTCTAAATTTTCCTCTTTCATAGTAAAAAATTCAAATATATCTCCCTCCTCCATTGAATTTTTAATTCAATGGATAATTCTCTCAAATCTTATAAATCTCTATTCTAGAATCTCCATTCTTCTCATGCATCTCCACCCTTGATCCAAATCCAACTTGGATTCATCTTAGCCATTGAATCCTCTACCAAAAACTATAAATTGAGCTCTCCTCCTCCATGAGAGCCATATTAGAGAAATCATATAATCCCAAAGTTTTCAATCTTTTATCATAATCAATCATCATCCATCTTCAATCCAATCCAATCAATTTATCATCAATTCATCAAGCAATCTAGCAATTCAAGGCAATCAAAGGGCAGGTGTTGCTCCAAGTGTGTCCACAAAAATCTGAAGTAAAGAAAGTGCAATCAATAATCATCCAAGAGAAAACCCAACACATCAAAGGAGGATCTTTGAAACATGTAGGTAAGTGCAGGTACTTGTCTCTCTCCCCCTTTTAATCCATTTCTCTATCTGAGGTTTTGTTTGAGAAGATTAAATTAGAAGAAGCAATTGGTTTGGTTGTTTTCTCTACATTTTACTCACTAGTATTTTATTGAATTAAATTTTGGCACCCACTATGGGGCTTATCCCCCATTTTTGAATAATTTTGTTTCTTAATACATATTGTTTGATCCCTTGCAGATTATGTCAAATTTTCAAGAACTTTTGTCTCAGACGTTTACTTCCTTCAAATTTGTAATTTTGTGGAGATTAGCAGTCTTGCAAATTCTGTTTCCAGTGCAAAACATCACATATACGGTGTGTAACACAGTGCCTATGCATTTGAATCCCAATGGTTCCTTTGACATGAATCAGTGCCTATGTTTGCTATGTTTTGGATCACTTTTTCATTTAATGCTTCAAATTTCCTTTTTTTGGCCTTTGAAACCTTCAAGATTGTAATTTTTTACCTGTTTTGACACTATTTCCGTCTTTTGTTGTAGAATGACATCTATGATCATAAATTGGTTCATATGACCTGTAATGCAGAACTTTTAGATAACAGGGTTCATTTTAATACCCCCCTCTAAAAATTTATTATAGAATGGTCTATTGCTGTGCAAATATCTGAAATGGACTGTCGAAGCTTATTGGCGAATATCCAAAAAAATGTAAATCGTTGTTCAGACTTGTAATTTGGCAGGTTGTAGTTTTCTTAGATTTTGCATAGTTAGATGGGTGTTAGATGGTCGTATGTATATAGTCAAATGATCAATTCAGACGTATTTTATTTTGATGTCATATAAACTAGGTTGGACAGCCGTCTCTCCCATGTTACATGGATAGGGTTGGATGGTTGTCTCTCCCATGTTAAACAGATAGGGTTGGATGACTGGACTAGATTGGATGGTCATCTCTCCCCTGTTAAATAGATAGGGTTTGATGGTCTTCTCTTACCTATCATAAAAATAGTACTAGGACTCCATCTATCTAAACCTAAAATAGGTTGGATGAGCGTCTTTACTGTATTGGATAGGCTGTGTTGGTCAGCTGTCTCTTCTCTACTAATAGTGCAACGTTGGAGATCCATTTTTTATCATTCCACAAACTACATGTAGACGATTGTATCTTCTTTATTAGATGGACATACCTATAGTGAGAGCATTCATCTAATAAAGAAAAACAAACCTCTCTTTCATGGTTGTTAGAGGTGTATGACGAAAGGCTTGGAAAATCATCTATGTACTGAAAAAAGGTATTAATACATATAAAATGTGGCTTTTTGGGTTTCTATAAGGGGGGTTCCCCCCTTGCAACATCCTAAGATATATATTATACCTTGGTAAAAATGAGCGCATGTATTTGATTTGAAACATTTTGTGAAATGCATAGACATAAGTTCATTTTTAAGTGTAAATAGTAGGCGAATTGACCCCATACAAATTACCTGTCCGCCAAAATTTAAGGTGAGATGGGTGGTAGAAAACTATTAAAAATTCACCATTTCCAATTATTAAAAACCCTAATATTCGTGAGTTTACGATAATTTTCCATTGAAATTTTCCCTTGTAGATACTTCAACACATTTGTTTCGGCATTTGAAACTCTGAAATTAAACGTTTTTGCCTGTTTTTTGATTTTTTTTAACCTTATTTCCATATTTTATCACAAAATGGAACCTATGTTCATAAAATGTTGTACCTAGTTATCATAAATTTTGACCTATGACCTGTATTAAGCGCCTTTTCAAACAAATTTAATCCCTTTTGTTTTAGCTTTTAAAACCTTGTTTTTTGCCAGTTTTTGATTTTACTAAATCAGGATTTTTTGTCATACATTGGAACCTTTGCAAATAGAATGGTGCCTTGTCCTAAATTTATGCCTTTACTGACATCAATTTGGATCCTTTTCACTGCTTTGGAACCTATGCCCATTTAATCAGTGCCTTTACAGAATCACAATTTTTTTTCTTACGACTAACAGTCTAATCTTGTTTTCAAGTGTTTTTTCATGGTTTTTGTAGGCCTAAAATTATGTTTTTATAGTTTTATTACATAAACAAGGGGATATTCCACTCATTTTCATATTTATCTTGTGTAATCTAACCTATTTTGGTGATTATAGGACTCAAAACTACTAATCCTTTAGTTTTGTAGCTCGTTTAGTCCAATATATTGGATTCAAAAATCAAACTACTAACCCTTGTTTTGTAGGGCCTCCTCTTGAAGACCCAATCATCAAACCACCAATATTTAACATTTAATTTTATCATCTAGCATTTAATATCTTTCATTTATCATCCTGTTCTTGTGTTTTTGCATTTTCTCTTGTTCATCCCGGAGGAAAAACCATGTATGTTCTCCTCTCGTGTCCTTGAACGATCTTGAGGATCAAAAGCGGCTAGCCTTTCCCATTTTGGTTTTGTAGGGGGAAAATGTAATGTGGAAGTGATATCCACATCACTTTTCATATTCCTAGGAGTCTTTTTGATCATGTGCTTCATCTCCACATGCACATATACACACCTCATTTTCTGGTGGGGTATACAAATTCTTGGATAGATTTCATTATTAGCTAAGAGCTTGCTTATTTTAAGAGCGATGTCAAGTGAGGGGCTTCCACGTCCCAATACCTAGGCATTAGAAAACTCCTTGCAACACAGAATTGGGCCCCATGTACCGCAAGGTATATCATGGACACCCCTAGTGAGCTCATGCATCCTATTCTAGGAAACCTCTTGGCCACATATCGAGCTATAGTGCAAGGAGACCACACTCCCCAAGATCACTTGCTATCAGATCCCACATTGAAACATAGGTGGAGAGATAATTGTGGCACCATCATCGGTGTGTGGTATTTAAATTGGGCTATAACTTGGTTCTAATCCCACTTGACTAGTTAGGGTGTGTGTTGCATGTTTTGTATTTGTTTGTGAACACCCTTAGCCATCCCATCACATTAAAATTTTAATCAATAAAACAAATTATAATAATACCATCCTTAATCAAAAAACAATCCAAATCCTAATCCCATCACCATCCCTTAATCCAAAACTAATCACTAATCCTATCAAACCATAGCCTTTAATCCTCAATCCCCATCCTCTCCAAACAACATCCAAACCCCTATCTCTTTTCTAAATCATCAACCAAGTTATCCTATCATCCCCACCCATGATTCAACCATCTCACTTTGACCATGAATTCTCACACAACCAACACATTAAACAATAAATCTAAAACATAACATCCTACCTGTTGGTGTCGAAACGCTACTCTGCAACGCGATCGGTTGAGAATCTCATGCGACACAAGGAGCTTTTCCCAAGTGTGGGACCTTGCGAAATCGGAAAAGCTCTCCAGATGATCCTATTCCTCTGTTCAGATGCACGAATCAAAAAAACGTTTACCACCTAATCTAACTTGCCAAGGAGACAGGGTAGAGAATGCATAAGAATAAAACCTAAACTATGGAGGTGATGCACCGAGGAATGAAGAAACATATGTTTTGCCAATAAACACAAACTATTAAAATGTGATGCAAGATCATGCACAGATAACAGATTTGCAATGAAAGATTAGGAAGATGTAAAATGAACACAGAGAGGGTTGATAATCATCCACAGACATGCATTATTTGCTCCAAAGATTGATACAATACACCACAAAATGCCAAGAGACAAGGTTGCATTACAGTTTTAGATAGGAGGTTTGAACTCCACAGATTCACCTGCAAAAGAGAAGAAGGGAGGGGCAACAAGAATCCCATACCTTTAGAAAGAAGCCCCTATTACAATTTATAGGAAGAATGAGAGAGGGAAAGAGAGAAATTCCAAATCTACCCTAACCGCCCCAGGTTTGTATTTAATTCTTCAATGGTAACAAAACCATCAACCCCCAAAAGTGGCGAACTGTATTTTTCATTTTTTAAAATTTGTTCTCACCTAATTAAAGATATCCAGTCGTTAGTTGGACAGAGGACCTCGTAAGATTTCCAGAAAGTCCAAATGAATCCGAGCTCCCCAGTCTTATGGCCATCTGAATATCTGCGCCAGGGTCTGCTTCCTGTCAGTGCTCAAAATGTTGCGCCTCCAAACGGTGCGCCATGGGCGCCCCTTATCCTTATGTATGCGAAATTTTCCTATGTCGAAACTCCGTGTCATGCGCCATTTCTGTGCGCCAAGGGCGCAACTATGTCGACACTCTGTGTCATGCGCCATTTCTGTGCGCCATTGAAACTCCGTCTTGCGCCAAGGTGTAAATTTTCCTGTGTCGAACTCCGTGTCATGCGCCATTTCTAACCAAGGCGCAACTTTTCCTGTGTCGAATCCGTGTCATGCGCCATTTCTGATGAAGGCGCAACTTTTCCTGTGTCGACACTCCGTGTCATGCACCATAAGGCGCAACCCTGTGTCGACACTCCGTGTCATGCCCATTTCTATGCTCCAAGGCGCAACTTTTCCTGTGTCGACACCCATTTTCACGCGCCCTTTCTGTGTGCCAAGGCGCAACTTTTCCTGTGTTGACACTCCGTGTCATGCACCATTTCTGTGCGCCAAGGCGCAACTAATATTCTTCTTCTTGTCTATATCCTCCCAAGATATATATACAACAAGAGGACCTAACCTCTGAGAAACCATCCAACTACTTAATCAACAAGTATCTAATCTTAAATTTGTATCACCCAATAACCTCTTAAACCATACTCCTAACCAATCCCAAAATATCCCCAAATATCCCTACTTCTCCAATTGAATTCCTCTTTAAGGAAAATAAATCATAATCCATACCCTGAAGTAATCAACATAAACCAATATCCCCACAAGCCAATTACATCGACTTTGACAACCTCACTAACTTTGAATTAGACCAAGAGGACCTACTTTGTGTCCTTTCTAATTTAAATACCCATCCCAAACCCCAAACTCCAAATCCCCTATAAAATCATAACCAACACCTTCATACTATCAAAACTTATGGAAATCACCTTCATCCAAAACTTCAAATCCTAAATCAAATCATCATAAAACTTATCATCGAGTCCCATTCACATATCTACAAAAATACCAACAACTTAACCCAAAATTATTATCCCCCACATATCATCTTAGTCCTCCATCCTTTTCATATTCATCATCCCAATCCAATCCTATGGAATTTCTCCTAGAAAGTCCCACATCTCCTAATCCGCTATCAAATTCAGTCTCTAAACTTACTTCATACCCTCCATCACCTACACCCAATCCTATCACAACTATCTTATCGACTGTGACGCCTAAGTCACCCTCATCCCATTTTACCCCCAAATCTAAACCATCTAATGTAGCTTCTATGCCACCCTCATCCTCTTCATCCACACCTAATCCTATCTTAACCAAATCATCACCTAAAGCTAACAATATCCTATCCTCTAATCCAGTATTTCAAATTCACCATCTCCCAATCCTAAAACATCTAATGTGACTCCTAATTCACCAACTTCTAAACCTAAAAAATCCAATCCCAATCCTATCCTCACCCCATTTCCTACCCAATATAATGAGGATCATATGCCACATTCATCTACTTCATCCCCTAAATCGATCAAATCTAATATGGTCCCTACACCACACCCATCTCCCAAAACCCCTTCATCCAAAACATCACCCAAATATAATGTGACCCCCATATCACACCTATCATATTCATCTAAATATACTCCATCCGCTTCAACTACATATTCTAATCCCAAACAATCTAATCCTAAACCAAAACCATCTACCTCAAAACCATATACTCTAGCCAGTCCAAAATCAACCAACTTTACTTTGGCCTCCAAGCTTAAACCATCCACTTTGGCCCCAATGCCTAATCCATCCCCTTCACCTCCTAAACCAAAGAAATCTAATCCAACTCATAAATCCCAATCAGCTAACACATATCATTATCCACCCAATCTCGCACTTTTACTTCTTACTCCCCAAAACCATTTACACTAAACCAATTCACTCCTTTAGGATAATCCTTGACCACTATCTTCCATCGTTTAAAAAACTTCAATATGATTATCCATGCCCAAATCAAATCATATAATAAACCAAAATTACTATTGTGACTTCGATCGCACCCATGGACATTCGACCAATTGTTGCATGTAATTTAGGTCTTATGTCCAAACCCTCATTAACCAAGGGATTCTTATCCTTATACCTTTTTATCCATCACCTTTCCATCACAATCCTCTCCCTAATCATCGCCCACCATCCAAACCCCACCAGACATTTAAACATCATCAACCATCCAAATCTCATCATACATCCAAACATCCCTCACCAACCAAAAACCAATTACACTCTCATCTCCCATCCTTTGTTAAGTCTAACCTCTTAGTGGATGAAAAATTTACAACCACCCAGTCTCATGATGACCCCATCACATCATCTTCCCCATCAAATTCATATCCTATATCCAAAAATATATTTTCTCTAATATGAAACATCGAGGAAAAGGCTTAGGTATCCATGAACAAGGCATTCACAAACCCATATCCCTTCATCAAAATATAGGTTGTTTAGGCTTAGGGTATAAACCTAACACTAACAATGTCCCTCCCACTACTCCATAGTACACCTCATTTCTACCACTCCTCTTATTGATCCTACCATCCCAACCACTCAACCTAATCACAAATCAAATACCAAACACCTAAAAATGGATTAAACACATAATTTTCACATGTGCACATATGTTATTTCCTTCCCACCTGTCCTCACATCAAACATCTACATCCCTTTGTAGATAATACATTCTTATCATCACATCCATATATATCCTTTTCCAATCTATTCATTTGAACACTTGATCAACTTTCTCACACATTTTGTAAGTTAATAGTACCTATTACAATTGTGTGACCTTGGTCTATCATTACCTCCAACATTCATGCACAATTGTCCTCCTAGAGATCCACACACTTTAACACAATTAATCAACTTGATGGTGAAGACCCTTGGGTGATTTATTTTGACACTCTATCCAATTTCATCACACACTCATTTCCATCCCCCCATCAAGCCACTAGTGATTCTTAACCCCTTGAGAGTTCTCCAGAGAGTGGATCATCTCTTTATACAAAAAAAATCCAAAAAATCACAAACTAAAAGATCAAAAATCATATCAAAATTAAAAATATATCAAATAAAATCCACCTCAAGACTCTTTGTAGGGGTGTTTCTAGCATCTCTACTAGGGCTATGGATACTTGGTTGGTAGTAGAGCAATGTTGTGATAAGAATTAGACGCATCTTTTTCGGGGCTATGGACATATGGCTAGAAGTGGAGTAATGCACGACTTAACCTTCCATTCACCCTCCATCCACCTATTTGACTTAATCACTCCCTATACATTGGATAGTTTATCTTCACATACTACCCATTAAGTCTTAACTTCAAGTGGTAATTAATCATCACAATCACACACACTTTGATCTCATAGAGACATAGGGATTGCATGTTGCCAGGTATTGTTTAGACCTTGGTCACACTTCTATTTTAGTAAAACTCTTTCCTTAAAAAATTTGTCACTAAGATCATCTTGTGTTTGTCACTAATGCCATTTTCCTTCCTTCCATCCATCACATTCACATCATTTTTCCCTGGGATTGAACATTCGTGGGTAGATGAGGATCCTTTCCTTTTTCATCCAATCCTCCTTCATGTCCCTTTTCAACTATTATCATCATGACTGGGGAAATCCTTACTACCATCCACTTGGGGCACATTCCATTTTATATATCCTTCACTAACTATTGTATTCTACACCTAGGGGAAAATTGAACCCATCCATCCATCCACACAGGACACCCTCCTTTACACTTGGGGGCACACCACATTTATCCCTTATTCCATCCTACCCTATACCTGGGTGCATATCTTATCATCCCGTATCCTATACCACATATCTCATTCTCTCTATCTCCTATCCCACATACCATATAATCCTAACATATCAACAAATCCCTTCATATCCAACATATCCAATTTCCCCCAATCATTTTGTTTCATCCTACCCAAACACACTTTGTGACTTATTGGAGAAAGTCTAATACCACGTTACATCCTTTCCCATCCCTCAATGAGCTATCCCATCATGAATCCTTTCATCTTACCCATTCTCAACCATTATCCTTACCCCAAATCTAAAATCTTAAACATCCAACATCAAAGAATCTATCATCCCCAAAATTGAAAAATCTAAAAACAATCAAAAATCAAAATTCAAACATAAAATATAAAAAAATACAATGTGTGTTTTTTTCTTGTATGTGTTTGCTTGTTTTTTTGCATTTACATATTGGCCATGATGATATGAGGCACATTTTGTTTCTTTTTCTTTTACATAGTCCAATGATATGAGGACCATATTTTTTTATTAATATGTCCAATGATACGAGGATAAGGGCATTTGGAAATTCAATCATTATGGTATTTATTCCTTGATGCATCTTGTTATATGCCACATCCATAACAATTGCTAATTATGATAAAAATGGGCACTTCATGGTAACACACCCCTTCTATCATCAAATTTTAGCCCTATCATCATCAACACCTCATCCTCATCATCATCTAACTCACTATCTAACATCCTCCAATCCAAATCAATCCTATCCAATAATCAATCCCAACATTCAAATCTTTCAATCCTCCAATCAATATCCACATCCAAAATCCTCACCCCTTGACTAGGGAATCTTCTCACATCCTCTTATCAGCCAAACTCAAACATTATTTCACATCACTCCATCCTAAAATCCTCATCCTCAAAATATAAACCCCTTGACTGGGGCATCTTCAAATCCAACATCCTCAAAATATCAACATCCTAAATCTTTAACAAATCTAACCCCTTGATTGGGGCATCCTCAAATTCAAATCCTAAATCTTCAACCCCTTGACTGGGGCATCTCACAATCATTCTTCACCCTATCCGAATCATGGCATCCTCTAATCCAAAATACAACATATTCTAATCCATCTAAATATCTCAAAATCAAATCTTCACCCTTGTCATACATTGCTCTGGGGAATCCTCTAATCTCCTCATCTCAATATTTCCTAACCCTCCAACGCTCACTCTTCTAATCCTCTAAATCCTCTAATCCTTCTCATCCTATTCCTAATTCTCTAATATCTTATAATCTTCTCTCCTCATCCAATATATCCTAATCCTATGATCTTCACTCCTCTAATTATCTAAATCCTCAATCTTCTCATCCTCTAATCATCTCTCATCTACTAACTTGGGCCTATCCTCTTTTCGGAGTGGTTGCCCGATTCATTTCCTCCCCACCTAACCCCCTCGAGGGGGCATCATATCACCATCCTAACATCTTTTCTTTGAACTTTGAACATCATTGCTTCCACGAATAACACATTCAAAGAGGAAAAAATTGTAGACATCTAAAATGTCGACATAATTAATTACTATTAAACTTATCCCACAAATATCCGACCATCATCCATATAATAATTAATCGTAAGATTAATTATTATTAGTTAATCCATAGTAACACTTTTGTTCATCATTTATTTCATCAATTCATCATTACTCCTATTAATTCATTATTTTATCCCATCTCATCCTTAATCCCCTTTAATTCCTTATTATATCATATTATCCTATTTTAATCCTTCATTAATATTTTATAGGAATCTAATATTCCTACATCTCACCTACCACCTACTCTACACATCCCTACACCTAGCCTTTCCATGTAGCCTCACCCCTAATCATAATTTATTAACCTAATCTAATTCTAATCTAATCACATCCTCACACCTCTAAATTTAGAGGATTCTATTTATAGAAGCCTCTTTAAATTTCCCTCTTTCATATTTAAAAATTCAAATATATCTCCCTCTTTCCATTGAATAATTCAATAAATACTTCTCTCAAATTCTATAAATCTCGATTTTATAATTCTCCATTCTTCTCATGCACTCTCCACCCTTGATCCAAATATAACTTGGATTTATCTTAGCCATTAAATCCTCCACCTCTTAACTATAAATTCAGCTCCCCTCCTCCATAACATCCATATTAAGAATCCATAACCAAAATTTTCCATTTTTTTCATCCAATCAATCCATCTTCAATCCACTCCAATCAATTTATTATTCATCAAACATCTAGCAATTCAAGGCAATCAAGGGAAGGTTCTACTCAAGTTTTTCCACACAAATCCAAAGCAAATTAAGTGCAATCAACAATCATCCAAGAGAAAATCCAACACATCAAACGAGGAGATTTGAAACTTGTAGGTAATTGCAGGTATTTGTCCTACCCCCCTTTCAAATCCATTTCTCTATTTGAAGTTTTTTAATAGAAGATTATATTAGAGAAGAAAATTTGGTTTTTTTTTTCTCGCATTCTACTTGCTAGTATTTTCTTGCATTATTGTAAGTGGAGAGGAAACAATTAATATGGGAAAGGAAGACTGATAAATGGAAGACATAGGAACCATAGAAAATAGTAATGAACATATATCCATGATATAGGTGAGGAGAGTGAGGTTGGAGGAGGAGATCAATGAGTTTTAATCTTAACCATGTTAAGTTGTCATGTGTGTAAATAATGTCAGAGCAAAGTGGGGTCGAATGGAATATGAGGACAATAAGATCATATATGAAGAAAGTGCATGTAAAGGGGTCAAGATGCAATATAGAGTGAATGTGGGGAGATGAAGTAGGGTGTATAATGTGCAATGTATGGATGGTCCCCTGGAAATATATCATGATAGTAGTGGAAGGAGGAGGTTTCTTGAATTGATATTCACCAAGGATAATAGCAACAAAAGTATCATGGAAGTAGGATTCATCTATTTCAAGAGGATTAAAATTAAGATTGCATAATTTTTTATCATTAAGCACCAAGACATCGACCTCATCGCCATAATTATCAATGCTAGGATTATCTCGTTGGATAGTATTATCAAGGCTATTAGGAGGAGTGGAGATAAATGTAGGATTGAGAGGAGAAGTGATAGGTGGGATAGTGGTACCCATAGAGGGAGACATGGTGGGTGATGTGAGATCAATAATATGTATAGGGATGGATAGGATGTAAGTGGTGTCATCAAATTTCACTGCCCTAGAAAAATTAGACAACAGTGTAGACTTGCACTCAGGGATTGTCATAGCCATTTGAAGCTCATAGAAAAATTATAGTACTCAAGGCAGAACCAATATTTTCGAGAAGGTTGAACATTGCAAGAGAAATTTTTAGTCTTCTTGGTTAAAAGTTTTGATAAGATAAGGAGCAACGGACAAGGTGGGTCCACAGACAATGAAAGTGATAAAATGCACTTGAGACACTCACTGACAATCTCACATAGATATAACATACATGAAGGGTTCAAACTACATAAATTTCCACAATGGTGTGAAGGGTTGTGAATGATGTCCCTTAGTTCAAACCAAGATATTGCAAGGAAGCAAGACTGAGTTGTTGGGTGCAGTGAGCAATGTAATAAAGTGAGCTCTTAACTGAGCTGTTATGTTGAAGAATGAGATACTTTTTAGCTCCCTGAGCTTATGCATTGGTGGCCGAGACATTTTGGGAGGGATCAAGATATCTCTACAAAGACCAAGACCTCTTTTATTACTTACCAAGTCATCATCTGAGAAGGGGCAAGCTCTGCTAGAAGGACCAAGTTATCGTAATTCCTGATGTTTCACCAAGTCACTGTCGAGTCTATAATCATGGTTGAGATTCTCTTTACTTCATCGAGTTACACTACAATAAGGACCGAGTTGTGCATCATTGAATTGCTATATAAAATACAGTAACCAACCTTGTAGGCAGTCGAGCTTTGGTGTAGAAGTGAGTTATTTTCAATGACCAAGCTCTATTGAGCCATGCAGAAAAGGTTTGATGTTGAGCAAGTTAGGACAAGATTATAGAAAAATGGATGGAGATAAACCAAACCATGGGCTACCTTCACATGCTAATTTGTGCAATTTGGGTGAGTTATGAACATGTAACCCAGTGTAGTAAGGATGAATCATCGTAAATGAGTAATGGAGTTCTGAGCTATCAAACACCGATGAATGACTATTAGGCTATGGGGTTATAGTTAAAGGAAAGTCAATTGACCGAGGCACTAATCTAATATGGCCCATCAAACTATCACCATACATAAAAATAATAAACAATACACTCAGGGATCAATTTACATAGTGATTGAGCTCTCCAGTATTAAATGCACTCAAGTGAGTTACGAGAGTTGAACGAATCAACCCGAGTCAAGGAATGACGGGTCAATGCGCATGAAGATCATTAAAAAAATTGAAATGGTGTATCAGGATCAATCCATCGATCCAATACACAAGCCACTCTAGAAAGGACTTATCCAAAAATGGCGAAGGGACATGTGAAGACTCGACGGCCGAGTTAGGACATGAAGTGGTCATTTCGGCCGATGCAGAAGAAAATGCTCCGAGTGTCCTCAAAAATGTTTAGGACATATGTACACCAAAAGCCCAAATTTTCCATGGGACTAGGTTTTGTGGAAGGAAAATTAGTGTGGTGAACTTAGTTGCTTAATGCACTGCAGAGATAGTAGAGAAATTTGGCCCGGGTGGCCTGTGGGACTCGTGTGACATAAAATCCTGACTTTGCAGATGAAGTGGGATGTGAGCGAAGGATGAGTTAGTGGCCTTGACCACGGTGAGTGTAGTTCTCATTGGGATGTCTTGATCTATAGTGAAAAGTGGAAAGGAGTCAGGTGAAGTGGGATTTAGAGGCACGGGAAACACAAGATGTGGGAAATCAGGTTCACCGCGAGTCATCTCAGCCCATAAAACACTTGGTGAGGCACATGTCTGAGTCAGATAAGAGGCTAGCCGGTGAACAAAATAGCCTTGAGGATCCTAAGGCATAGAACTAGAGAATATTAGAGGATGTTGTTGGCAAGCAAGCCGATGCAAATAATAGTTTGGCATGCATGTTGAAGGGTTGGCGGTCAACATGCAAGGTAATGCTGAGTTGGATAATACCTATGGAGATGACACTAAGGGTAAATTATGTAGTCGATATGGGTAGATCAATACAAAAAATGGTAAGTCTGGAGTCAGGAAATCAGTGGATAGATTTCATAAATGTAGGAAACGTGGTGCCAAATGAAGCAATGAAAGGCCGAGTTGGCCATTATTCTAAGCACCTAAACATTAAACATCAATCCCTCCTTTTAATGCAAACAAAGAAATGGAGTGGTAGGGCCCAAATTTTTAAACATATAATCATTTTAAAAGGAGGAAAAAAAATATTAGAAAAATAGGAATAACTTTTCCAACCAAATAATTAATTTCTACCCTCGTAACAATGAAGCAAGCCTCGTAATCCCAAATCATCCACCTACACTCAGAAGCTCATATCTTGAGAAATTCTCAATGAAATTACACAAATGAATACTCATTGGAATCATGGCTCTAAGACCGAGGTAAAATAATAAATAAATTCCATAATGGATGCAGATTTGATGAATAAATTTTCATAAAAACAACCTATTTTAGTTTGGTTGTGGGATGGTGGTTGAGAATGCAATTAAGAGGCATGGGAAGACATTTTTCACTACTGCAAGTCATGGGACAGTATAGGGTACCTTCTGCAGGTCATGTATCAACATTTGCGTGTATTTATTGCATCTTACAAGTAGTTGGAAATGAGATTTCGGGATTACATTCTCTCTCTCCCTCTCTTCTCAATTCTATAAATTGTAATCTTGGGCTCATTTGTAAGTGGGTTAGTCATTTTTCTCCTGTCCCCTCTCTCTTTCTTCTCTCTTGGGTTAAATGTGGAGCTTTAAGAATCCTTTTCAAGCTTTGTAATGACATTTTCTTACCTCTTTCCCACCGATGTTGTATTGTGTAGACTTATTGGAGCAATATAATGAATTTTGTAATGCATTTTGTCCATCCTTTGCATGTTTTGTTGCCTCTACTTGCCTCTCTCCATTGCAGGGTATACTATGAATACTTCAGGTGTTTATTGTAGGTTTGTGGGATCTATGTTTAATGGGTATAAAATGGTGTTCTATGTGAATCTATCCTTGGTTTTTGTTGCATCTCCACCCTCTCCTTTGCTCACCTCTCTCCATTTTAGGTAGCCAATTCTTTTCTAACAACATCATTTTTTGATGTATCACCATTATTAGTGTAGGATTTTTTTTCATGCACTCTCTCTCCCTAGTCCCTTGGAATATTAGGATAGGATTAAATATTTTTGTCTGCATTAAGATTATCTTATGGAAGGTAGTCTAGGAGTAGGAAAAAACCTTATCTGGAGGGTTATCTTAAGCCTATAAGTCTCACAACTTGAGACATGACCCAATGTTACACAAATTACACCGAATCCCCCATCCACATTTCAGGCCATTCTGGGGTGTTGTAATTTTCTGATAATAGGTGGAGGTAAAAGGATGATTTGAATCACTATATTGACCAACATTATATGTACTGATACTATGATATGGAATAGGCTGTAGTGGAGGTATGGACATGGCAGTGATTGGGTCTATACGGTAGAACTTGTGGATCAGGGTCAACATAAATGGTATGCTCATAGCCATCATTTAGGAATTTTACACATCGATGAAGCGTGGAAGGAATGACATGCATAGTGTGAATATTGAATGGACCAGGGTTAGCAGAAATGGTATGCTCATAAGCCATCATGTAGGAATTTTAACACACACCGATGAACTGTGGAAGGGAAAACATGAATACCATGAATTCATAGTCTACTAACTAATAAATTAAACTTAATGATGTGTCAATGATATAAAATGGATTGATAATGGTTTTAGGTCTAAATTGTAGAGGTAAGGTGATGGTGTTGATGCATGTGCAAGTAGAGAAATCATAGCTATGAACAAGAATAGAATATTTAGTGATCAAACTATCAATAATATGTAATTACATGAGTAATGAGAGAGAGAGAATAGATTTATAGTGGAACAATTATCAATTAGTATGCAGTTGATATAATGGGAACCAATAGTAGTGGTGATAAGAAAAGATGCAAAGGGATTTGTAGCAGCAGAGGGAGGGATATCTTCATCACTAAAGGATATGGCATGTAGTAGATTTTTGAGGGATTAATTGAGATGAGTGAAGGAAACAGGGAAATTTTTACTTTCAATAAGGATGGATCATAGGGCAGCCTCTAATGTATGATGAAAATTGGGTTTATTGTGTAAGAGATGATAAAGAGATATTTTGGCCAGTGTATTATTAAGTTTCCCAATAATATCACAACCTTTAGAGGTGGTGGCACGAATTATAGAGGTAATAAATGGTGGGATAAAGACATGTGGGGCTATAGGAGGCCGATTGTGGCCACTGGTGACTACATTGATAGGTTGATCAGGAATTAGAGTAATGAAGCGTGGAGGATGTTAAGTAAGGACTTACATAAAATTAGTAGCAGTGGTAACCATGTTAGAAACCTTTACTGGACCATAAAATGGATAAGAGGATTTATCCATGAATTCAAAAGGAGATAAAATCCAATGCGTGGTCAGAAGGCAGGGTTTGAGAGGTTGGGTTCACCAAATGATTTAATATAAATTGAATTAAATATTTAATTTCAGAGTAACTATTGTAAATAATGATATACAATTATTAATATACAATAAGACACAATAAAAAACAATGTATAATATAAAATCCTAAGCAAGAGAAGGAAATAGAGATAATTAGATGATTTCTGAGTAGTTTGAAAGTGATATAGGCAAGTAAATAGATGAAATAGATTGAGGGGAGTGTTGTCACTAGAAACTGGAGGTTTTGGTACTTGAAACAATGCAAGACAGGAGCGCCCATGGGAAGATAAGAGTGCCAGGGTGTTAGTGAGTGGATCTGAGCACTAGTGTCTAGAAAGATACTCAGATAATGATATCTTTTATGTGAGAGTTTCATTATTGATCTTTTTTTGTCATTCTGGATTCACTCCTAAATCACTAAATGTACCTATAACTTGCCAAACAAGTTGTCTACCTACACATGTCCACAAAGCACATCAAATATAATAAAAAATGCAGAATGTGGGTTAGACTAAACTTGACGGTCACTCGAAGAGTGAAATTAATATTGAGTGTTGCACTACATTTCAGACTCCATGTAGTTATGTGTGAAAGTGTGTGTAATGATGCATTAGGATCCCCTTATGCAAGTTGCACTATGATGTGGGCTAGATCTAGAATGCTCCAATAATGAAAATGTGTTCAATGGAATAAAATGGATATCCCCTCCTATTTTGTGTATGCAGAAGTGATGCAACCCTTATACCTTTAATGTGTGATGCCCCACCTTGGGACACCAGAAAACACACCAAAAGTGACTAAAATTTTGGTTTTTTTTTTTTGAAGTGAACTAAAATAATACCAATGTATTTGCTTAACTGTTTCCCCATTAATAATTAATTTATATTAATTATATTTACCCAAAATCAAATAAATTACTAGTCCAAAAAACAAATTTAATTATTTATTTTAATATTAAGTTTACTAGGGTCATAAATAATAAGTCTACACACCCTTTTTTTTAGTTTCTTCCCCCTTTTATAATTAATTTGCCCACACACCCCCTTTAAATTTTATTTCCCATTCCCATTAAATTCCCATGACTTAAAGTGTGTAAGGGTTTAATTGTGAGCCCTATGATCAATCAATCTTGCACCCTAGATCTCAACTTGCCCTAAATTTTTCCTAACTCAACTTTATCTTTTATTTTCTCTCCATTTGGTTTTCATTTTGTTTTTTTTTTTCTTTGTAGGTTGAGGAGCTATGGAGAGCTTGGTTTCATGGAGTTTTTTTTTATGATCAAGGATATCATATTTGGTTTTTTGATTATTATTATTGTATGATAATTTTCCCATAACTTTCTTCCCAATCTGGGTACATTTTATATACCCACAAAATTTTTTTGAGAATAATCTGCTACAACTCTATATATATATCACATATTAATACATGAATAGAACAAACTGAGAACGGTAATTTAACAGGAAACCGAAAGCACATTAACAAAAAATTTTTTGTTTTTTGGTTTTAAATGGTGAGGGGTTTTTGGGAATGGATTTGGAGGGGGGGATCTTGTGATGTTGAGGGATGATGGAGAGAGAGGGAGAGGTGGAGGACTGAGAGAGAGGGAGTAGAGGAAGAGGTGGGTGCGTGGAGGCGGTTGCGGTGAGAAGTGGATAGTGCATAGGGGGAGGAGTTCGGAGCGTAGGTGGACCTCCCCAGGGATTCTGGTTGGATTCTTGACCTTAAAACTGGGAGGGGTCAATACCCTGTAAACCCATTAAAACCAACACATTTTGTTTTTGTTTGTTTGTTTATGGTTTATTATTATTTTTATTCAGTTTATGTTTATATTTTATTAATAAATATTATATATATATATTATATTATGAGAAAATATATATTAATTAATATGTTATTATATAATTATTATATATATTATATATATGTAATAATATATAAGGAACTATAATAGATATTTTACAATAAGATTATATAACTGTAGCTTTGTATATATTACAATGATGAATAACTAATAGAATATATAGTTAATATTTTTAATCAATTTTACTGAAAGGAAATATGTTACAAGTTAATATAATCATAAAATGCTTGGGCTGAAAATATACATTGAAAACCATATGCATTAATAACTTAATTTTTGAACATACTTATCTTGCTATTAAATGGATTTACTCATTTATGTGAAAAGAAAAAATGTAGCAAATCACCTATTTCAAATAAGGAGAAGAGGCTTGAAATATGTTTAAAATTTAGTGAAGGACATGATATATCAAATTTTATTTCCTAATAAGAACAATCATTTATTGAGTCACATGGGAAGGAACAAAATTAATTTCAGCCATTCAGAAATATTTACCAAAATCCTGCAAGACCAATACCATTAAGACAGAAATGTTTCCATTTTCCTAACTAGCTCTGTAATAATAAATTATTTCAGATTTACTAAATGAGAACATATAGTCAATTTTATAGTTACATTTTCCTAAACAATTATCACAGTTCATATTTATCCAAAATCAATGCTATATATATTTTTTTTATATGTAGAAACATATTTCCAATCTATAAACTTTGCTATTTCAAAATGGAGTTTAAAGATTTTCATTTTAAAGGAAACATATATTTTACAAGATTTATTTTACAAGACTATTAAGCTCATAATACATCATGATTCCAAAATATTGAATATACAATGTAAACATAAGAGGAAAGTTTTCCTTTCCAATATTGAAGGAAGGTTACACATACAAATGTGATCACAAATTTACAAGTGATTCCAAATCACAAAGAAAGATACTTTACAAGACATTTGTGGGGGCCAGAACTTTTAGAGGTCACAAAGCCATTCATGAAATTACAATGAGAGTGATGTTCACCAAAAAGGATGAAGAAGAACAATGAGATAGCCATGATGTCAAGAAGTCCAACCCTCTTCCAATTGAGACTCCAACTTTGAATGTTTTTACAAAGAGACCAACACCAAAAGAGAGGCTTATTTTACCACCCAACCTATAGGCATCATTACATGACTTTCCAAAGGTTGGAAGATATGTTAGCCTCCCCCAAGCCCATGGGAGAGAGAGATAGCTTCCACAAATGTGCACAAAATTTAGGGAGACATAACAACAACATATTTTCACATTCAAGATAAGTCCAAATACTAAGAAAAACACCAACATTTTACAAACAAGGAAAGAGGAGAAAACCATATTCATCCTCCAAAATGGGGAAGAGAGATGAGATATCCAAGTGCCAAAAGTGTGGTCCAACCATAGGATGCACACAAACAATTTCTTCACAACCTCCTTATTCCTCCAATACAACAAACCCTCCTTATTTCTCCACCCATTCACCTAAATCCTTCTTGGGAGGATTTTCAAACCCATTGGGTTTCCTCTCCAAGAATGGGGAAGGGGTTCAAACCATATGAACCAGCTTCCCCACCTCAAACCATATGAGGGGAGTAAAAATAACCTACATGGCTTGCCCATCAAGCCATGAGGTTTGAGAGGGAAAATCCCTCTCTCTTCCCCCATAAAACTCCAAAATCCATCAAGCCATATGATGGATGGAGAAAAATAAAACATAAAAGCATACTCAATCAATAAACACACATGAAACAAAAACACAACATTTCAAACATAACAAGGCTAAGATCTAACATAAATAAAACATAAAATAAGCTCAAGGAGCCTACCTCCAAAAGCTCTCCAACACTCTAAGCTTTTCCACTTCTTTATCCAAGCAAGCTCTAGCTCCAAAATGTCTCCAAGCACCAAGCAAAAACTAAAAAAAAAGTTTCTTTCTCCCCCATGAGGGAGAATTTGAAGAGAAGACCAAACCAAATTTCCTCACCAATGAGGGGGTGACATGTGTCACCCCTATCTTCCCTCCAAGTCAAAGATTCCAAAATAAAAAGAAGAAAATATAAATTCACTTTTAACACTCTTCTCCCAAAATGCCCAAAATGAAAATAAAACAAGATTGTGCAACTTTTACAAAACACACATACCAATCCATCTTACATGGATGGTGACAAAAGAGAGGCAAAATGGGAGGGAAAACTTTCTTTATGCCTTGAAATTAAGCCCCCTACCTATTAGGTAGGGTCCAAGGGCCTTATTTTCATGCTAAGTGAACTCTCAAAACTAAAAGGGGTCACTTAAAATGCCATAAATAGCCAATTTCGGGTTTGACACATTTGGGCACAAGTGTAGAGGATGTGGGGCCCACTCAAGGGTTCACATGTGACCCTAATCCTCTCTAATTAACACACAATTACCCAAATACAAAACTTAATGCAAGTGGGGACCATTAAGTCCCCAAACCAAGTTTACTTAACAAAATAAAACATCCTAAACAAGATTAATTTTACATGACATACTACATTACAAATGAGGGTCACTCATGGTGCCCAAATAATGAAATCTAATACAAAGGCCTCATACAACTAACATGGTTAGGGCTTAGCCCCATGGGCCGCTTGTGCACAATTTGTGTAGCCACCCTTGAAACCCACGTTCTATTGTGACCTGTCACCTGCACACTCATTGCACACATTAAATGCACATGTCCAATACAATGTAAATCAACTACTCAATAAGTGATCAATGAAATCTATGATATCATAACATCATCATGGAATCGTAAATGCGAAAACATGCACAATTACACACAATTTACCATGAGTTAGCCATAGAGATAAATATAAATGACATACATGTTCTCATAATAATCATTGATAATCGGATAAAATCAAGAAATGCGACTAAACTCAGTATCCAACATATATCAATTAGGTCCAAACAACATCGCAATAAGTTAGTATCTGCAACATCAAATGAAAAGGTATTAACATACTAATAAAGTCAAATTGGTGCTATGCGTCCAAATCACCATACATGTCCAAGAAGGTCAGATATCATAACATACTGTCCAAAATATATCAAATCCCTGTCAAATCATGTCTATGAATAAAGAAGTCAACAAATAACTGAGGCTATAAAAATGTGGGCACTACATTTTAATGAGATAGTTCCTAGATGGATGCTTTGAGATGCTCCTATGATGCCTTTGAATGTAATCTTACTAAAGGACCATGATAGTAGGGATAATTGTCTAGTTTTGTTCCTTTATTTGAGAACATAGATTATGTGTGATATATATGATTCTCATCCTCTGTTTGAATTTCATAATTGACAACTATAAGGCCAACCCAAAATATTAAAATGATGCCCAATCGAATTAAAAGAGACCCAAAAGGGTGAGAAAAGGAAAGAGAGGGTTAAGAGCGCTCATGAGGTACAAGAGTGCCTATAACTTGTGTTAAGAGTACTTGAAGCTAGTGTTGAGACCATAAAATATAAATAGTTGTGTTCTTGATATCTACAATGTAGGGTGTGTAAATCAAAAAGATGACAAAATAAAGCAAAATGACAAAACTCAGGAGTTTTTTGCAAGACTAGTTTTATTGCTTAGGAATCATGTATATATTAGTATGCTCTAGGACGTAGAAATTGTACCCAAGTGCATAGATTTTGTGTCAACATAATGGCTCCAGCTCAATCAAAAATTACCAAATCACTTAGTTTACTTCATAGAGGGTGAATGAAAATGACAAAGCATGAAAAGCTTCATATGCAGGGAAAACTATAGTGGTCCACTAATAGTCAATGATGCTGATTCTATTATGCTAGATGGTCCTCTCAGATTTATAGGCCAAAAAGATAATTTCGAAAGATTAAGGAAAAACTATCGATGCTATAAGTGATCAATATGTATGAGCTTTGTGAAACTTGAATGGTGCAAGGAAATCATGTAAAAATATGAGCAATAGGTTTCACAGAACCATGTAACAACTTTCATAAATAGAGTAAGGAATTTACATGGTATGAGTAAGGTAAACTAATTATCCATCTATAATGGTGAAACGTTATGCTTGGATTATGTGGATGCATAACATTTTGAAACTGTATTGAGTGGTTTATTTCGGTATAGCCAAGAATTTGACTATTGAGAAGAGTTGGTACCCAAATTTGTTCTCCTTTTCAAGCCAAGCAGCAACACAGATTCAACAGGGAGCTTAGAGGCAGATAGATCATAAATGTATGTCATTTTGTAGCCGGGGAGAAATCTAGTTGTCCCTTTGTTACTTGGATTTGTGGAGAGATGGATAGCACCTCAAAAGGATGTGATCTTATCCTAACTATTTTAGGTTGTGCCTTTCAACCAAGGTAAGAGAACCTATTTTGTAACCTCTGTTATTTGAAAGGAGATACATGTACCTTTCTTTTGCATAAATTTTATAGAGAAGGCCTTGGGGAAAATATGATCAACACACCAAATCTGACTCTCACGAGTTGTCACTTCCAGATCATGGAGATATCTTCACAACAAGGCAAAGGTTACTAAAGACATTTGAGACCCTGATCTGTTCTGCATACTTTAGTAAAAGGATTTTGGTCTTGTGTGGGTATACAGAGCAAAAATAGGGGTAGTATGGGTAGGATTGGTTGTTGTTAAATGAATTTTGGTGGGAGGGGAGACAGGATGGACTTGACTCACCAGATCCTTGAGAGCTTATGCAAAATGGAAAGATTCAAACAACAAAATGCCAAAAAAAGTTAAATTGTTTCCTCAACTAGAATATGTGCTTCAATGGAGGCCCAGATCAGCACTCTTTCACACAACCTGTGGGATTCTGTCATGAAGGCTCGAGTCAGAGGACCCAATAAAGCACCAAGATTTAAACCAAGTCACACCTGAGGTACACCCAGAGGCTTACAGAGAATCTCTATCAACAAAATGAAAGAAAAGTGATTTTAAACCATTTATCCCACTCCCAGATGAAGGCTCTTCTGAGAAATGAAATTGCAGATGCCACTAAACTATCACAAGGACTAAGACCTATGTGATTGGACTATATTTTGGTACAAGATTGCAATAGAAACAAGAAAAACTACTCGTATGCATTCAGAAATGAAATAAATACACTTTACTCAAGATTAACACAGAATAACTCAAAGTTTGATCAAATTTATCAGCAAGGGAAAGTTTCCAGAACAATCTCAAAGCTTGTCAATGGTTGTACACTTGCAACCACCTTGACACGATCAAATTTGACACAAAGAGAGATATACAGGCTTCTCTAGATGGCTTCTCAAAATGGATGGGCTCTGTCAAGCTTTTTCTGCTGGAGAAAATCAGTCCTGATCTTTCCAAAAACTCCCAACCATTTGCACGATGAATTCATGCCATTTATAACATTTCCAACAGAGCCCCTTCCTCCCAAAAGACAAAAAACTTAAATGCACCAGTGCTTGCCATGATTCTTTCGTGATTCACAGAATCAGATCTGTAAAAGTCTCCAGGTGCTCGAGGGAAAATCTCTTCGATTTCTTCCCGCATTCAACTCCTTTCTCAGGAAAAACATGCCTCCATCCATTCACCAACCACTTCCACCCCATATCAATCAAATCTGGCCCCTTGCATGCTCAGGAGAAGAAAAATGGAAAACCAGATCGGGCTTGAGAGTCAGACCATTTTAATGGTGAAAGACATCTCCAGATCTCTCCCACCAAACTCTAGATATCAAAATTAACTCACTCCTCTATTTGGCATGTAGAAAATAGCAAGAAATCATGAAGACTCGCACTCTCAGGAGCTTTATAGAAAAAATGGGGGGAAAATCAGATTTAGACACTCAGCAGCCATTGATCTTTGATTTTGAATGTGGGTCGTCCACGTGGAAGATGCAAAAATAGGCTCGGGGGCTTCCTTTGACCTTTTCTGACCCTTTTGAAAAAATGGAAAAATTTCCCATTTTTCTCCACACCTCCGCTTCTGAAAATGGGCCTGACACGTGTCCTGAGGTGGGCCCCAAAAGAAACACAGAGAAATTCTGCCATTTGACTCTCTTTTGGAAAAAGGAAAATTTTCCAAGTTTTCCCCACAGCTCCACCCTTGAGAAATACTTTTGACACGTGTCCCAATGTGGGTCCCAGTGGAACTACCCTTCCCCTTTTACTTTTAACTCTTTTTTCTCAAAAGGAAAATTTTCCAATTTTCCTCCGCGGGTCCGCACCTCCACCATTGACTGGGGAAAAACATTGACTATTTCCCATCGGGCTCGCGGGCCATTTTTGCTATTTTAACCTTTATGAAGCAAAGAGGTGAAAAGTTTGAATTGCCTCTGATGGTCCACCTCCCCGCCCCTTATGACTTTTCAAATTGCCACGTGTCACCATGGCGCACCTTGAGGCGGTCCCAAAAATTTGATACCTTGAATGAGCGCGGGCTCGCCACGTGTCCTGCTCCAGAAAAATTTGTTTGAAGGCTTGAAGCTCAGTGGAAGGCACCACTTGTCAAGCTCTGAGGTAGTCTCCTTTTGGCCATTGAAAAGTCTAAGTAAAATGCAAAGTGAGCGGAGGCCTCCACGTGTTAGCCTGGCACTTCTTTAAATGAAACTCAAGGGCCCCCACATGTTCCTCCATGGCATGTGTTGGCACAACTTCAAGATGGTGCCCAAGTTGAAGACCCTGAATGAGCACAGCTCACCACATGTCCCTGTTCCACCAAACTGTATCCATTTGCATAAAAATTTGTCTAAGTCCGGGCCAAGCAGCGGAAGCCTCCACGTGTCCTCCCGACGCTACTCCAAGGCAAAGCCCAAAAGTAGATCTTCAAATGAGCGTCATTCCTCCACGTGTCCTGGACTTCCCAAAAACCTTTTGAAATTTGTCTAAGTATGGGAAACCCAGTGGAAGCCTCCACATGTCTCTTTCCTGCCAACCCTCCACGTGTCCTCCCGGCGCTACTTCAAAGCCAAACCAAAAAGTTGATTCTCAAACGAGCGTCATTCCTCCACGTGGACACATTTTAAAGTTGAGGCTTTTTATAGAATTTCTGAAGTATTAAGCTGATCCACATCCAACCAAGAGGTGCCACATTTCCCTGTCGACTGAATGATGCAAATTTGACTAGGAGAAATGCCCGTCAAACCGTAAAACACAGAGAAACATCCATTCGAGCCAGAAAATGAGGTTTTCTTCAAGGACAGAGAATTTAGACTGTTGCAAGGCTCAAACACGATCCTTAGGGACACATCAACTCATTTCTCCTTGAGTATTTAGGGAAAAAATGGTAGGGACAACAGATCTTGACTGTGGAAAATGGAGGAAATGGGAAAACATGAGTTTTGAAGGAACAGAGCACGGGAGACTCAAAATACAGAGCTTTTTCAGAGGAACAAAGGAACCATGAGACAAATACAGACCCACACATGATCCTCGACCCAGGAGCAGACTAAAAATGGCAATAAGACTGACCAAGCACCATACGGGGAAGGATAAAATGACAGAGGCCGTGAATGAATAATTTTTCAAAGGCACAAATGGGGCGAGACCATTTTGAGCACCAACATTGGCTCTGACTCGGGGATGGGCACTCCCTGCGAGTGCCACAAGAACAATAGTAGACCAAGTGCCAAAATATCCATTGGGTGACAGAGTCAGTTTGCAGAGTAGAGAAACAAAGCCATCTCCAAAAACAAACAAAGAAGCCAGCAAAAATAGGTCACCAAGGACCAGAACGAGCAAAAACACAAAAAATAGGAAACAAACAACAAACTATACACTGTACAAGAGGTGTTTACCTTGATTCAGAGGAATCAATCCAAGAAATGCTTCAGATGCCTACCATTAATAGGTAGTTCAAGCAATTCACCATCTAGATCCTTCAAGAAGAAGGTGTGTTCACCAATTCTGATGTCAATGGAGTAAGGGCCCATCCACAATGAATCAAACTTGCCATGCTTGCCCTTATCCTCATGCCTGCTATCCCATAATAGCACAAGATCTCCAATATTGAAGGCTCTAGGAGTGACCTTCTTGTCAAACAGTTTCTTTAGCTTTTCTCTGAACCTTATATGCCTCTGGTGAGATGCCCTCCTCTCTTCATCAAGCTCAACAATCTGGTTGATGCGGGCATCATGAGGACTCACTTCTTGATCTTCCAGTTGTTGAATGAACTGATATGAAGATAATTGCATATGCAGGGGCAGCAGGGCCTGAGTCCCATATACCAACTCAAATGGACTCTTTCCAGTGGCTCTTTTGACAGTGATCCTATCAGCCCAGACAACAAACTTCAGCTGTTCACCCCATTTTCTCTTGTTCAACTCCAAGGTTCTTCTGATAATCTTTAGCAAATTCTTATTGCTGGACTCAGCTTGTCCATTTCCTTGGGGATTATAATTAGAGGCATATGTCAAATTGATCCCATATCCTTTACACATTGCCACCAGAGGTCTAGCCCTGAAACTCATGGCATTATCAGCTATGATTTTGACTGGTACTCCAAACCTGCAAATAATATTGTTTAGCACAAAATCCATGACAACTTGGTGTGTAGCCTTCTTGGTGGGGATTGCTTCCACCCACTTGGTAAAGTAATCAGTGGCTACAAGAATCCACTTATGGCCAGCACTTGAAGGGTCTGAAATCTCACCAATGAAGTCCATTCCCCATTGCTTAAATGGGGCTTCAATTGATACAGACTGCAAAGGTAGGGAGCCTGAAGCCTTCAGCCTTCCAGAGAAACGCTGACAACTCTCACATCTTCTGACCAACATGGTTGCATCCTTGAAAAGAGTTGGCCACCAATAACCAGCCCTTAGGATCTTATGTGTTGTGACTCTTGCAGCAAAATTCCCCCCACAAACTCCTCCATGGAGATCAACAATTATTTTGGGGGCTTCATCTTCAGTGATGCATCTTAAGAGGACTCCCTCTGGGTTCTTCCATGCCAACCCAAAATCAGTAATGACATATTTCTGGGAAGCCAACTTAAGATCTCTTTTCTGGTTCTTATTCAAATGCTCAGGGTAGTTTAAGTGTCTGAGATAGAACATCACATCCTTGTACCACTCAGAACTCATCAATCTTTCAAAAATAGCTTCCCTTTCTTCCTCAATCTCATTTACCTCAATGGTCTGCAAGTTGCTCTCAGCCATGAGCTTAGCTAACCCCAAACCTCTCACCAACTTCATGGTTTGGATGTCCATATCATACTCTTGCAATTTTTTCACCCATCTACATCTTTTACTTGAGACTTCCATCTCTGACAGGATGTCTTTTACCATGTTATGGGGAACATAAGCAACAACTTTTGAACTTAAAATATAAGGCCTGAAAACCTTTGTTGCTTTGACCAAGGAAAATGCCTACTTTTCCATGATGGTGTATTTCAGTTCTGCTCCTTGCAAAGCCTTACTGAAAAAGGCAATGGGCCTCTCAGCCCCTTCATCATCCTTCTGTAGCAGGACAGAAGCAATAGTGTTTTCTGAAGCAAAAGAAAACAACTGGAAAGGTTTCTTGTAATCTGGGGCTGCTAAAATAGGGGCATGCTTCAATGCCTCTTTGATTCCATTGAAATCTTGGATGGCAGCCTCTTCCCATTTGATGATCTGATCCTTCTTTAACATGGAAGTGATTGGGATAGTCAACTCAACAAAGTTTGATATAAACCTTCTAATGAAGTTTATCTGCCCAAAGAAGGACTGAATTCCTTTTTTGGTTCTTGGAATTGGGACTTTGCTGATGGCCTCCACTCTTTCTGGATCAATCATCACTCCTTCCTGTGACACAATGTGACCAAGAAATTTTTCCTTCTGCACTCCAAAATGGCATTTCTTTGGATTGAGTGAGATGCCATATTCCCTACATCTGATCAACATCTTCTCTAAGTGCAGCAAATGGTCACTTCTCCTTCTTGAAAACACTGTTACATCATCTTGGTAAACAACAATAAAGTCATTGATGTAACCAGCAAAAGCAACATCCATTGCTCTCTGAAAAGTGGCTCCAACATTCATCAGACCAAAGGGCATCCTAACATATACATACGTTCCCCATGGAGTAGTGAAGGTTGTCTTGATCCTTTCTGATTCTTTCACCATGACTTGATTATAACCAGAGAAGCCATCTAAAGTAGAAAGCAACTCAGAACCAGTCACCAACTGCAGCATGTGCTCCATGTTAGGTAAAGGATAGTTGTCCTTCATTGAGGCCTTGTTTAGATTCCTGAAGTCCACACACAACCTGATGTCACCATTCTTCTTTCTTATTGGCACTAGGTTGGCAACCCAAGAAGAATACCTTGTGGGCTCGATAATTCCTCCATCCCTTAGCTTCTTCAACTCCTCTTGCATTTTGAGAGATAACAGAGGATTAATTGGCCTCTGCTTCTACTAAAGGGTTTTGTACTGGGCTCCAAGGGAATCTCATGTTGGAATAGGTCTTTTCTGTATGCTTTGAGCTTAGAATAATTCCAAGCCATGCAATCTTGGTATTTCTTTAACAACTAGATGTATGACTACTTTTCATCTTTGCTGAGACTGCTGCCCAACCAAATCTTCCTTGGTTTCTCCTTCGTGCCAAGGTCATGCTCCTCAACATCCCTCGAGGCTGCCATATGCCTATTAATAATGCAGTCAACATTATCAAAATTTGATTCAAGAGCAACCAACCCTCTAGGAATGGTGTTGGTCTTTAGCTGGATGATGCCTTTGCCAAATAAGGTTTCCTTCCCCTCTGTTGTACAGACCATTGGCTCCCAATCAATGTTTTGATCAACAAACTCTCCATCATTTTGTAGGAACCTTCTGACCTGAGCCTCATCATCAAAAACCTGCCAATGTTTTATATTGTCAGGGACAGAGGGTCTTGTCACTACCTCCACCTCATATTCACAATAAGGGGATGTTGCAGAACTGTCAAACTGAGACCCCAACACTGCAAGCTTGTCTGCCAAGTCATTGAACCTCCTGTCATGATGCACAATGTTGAAGGAGTCAAACATCTCAATGAAGTCCCAAACTGCATGCTTGTACTGTTTCAGTCACTGATTCTTTGTGGCATACAGTTTTCTGACTTGCTTGACAACTAACTCTGAGTCTCCTTTGACAATGATGTCCCTGACACCATACTTCCAAGAAATTCTTAAACCTAACAACAATGCCTCATACTCAGAAATGTTGTTAGTATACTCAAAGTTAACCTTAAAGGAAAAAAAAACCTTTCCTTGCTTGGAGAAGTTAGGACAACACCGACACCATTTCCAAATTTGGAGCAAGCTCCATCAAACAATAAAGTCCAAGGAGAGCCTTCTTGCTCAAGACACTTAGACTCCTCAATCTTGTGCTCTTTTCCATCAGCAAATCCCACAAAGTTGTCAGCATCAACATTTGTATACAATACTTCATAGGACGCATTGTTGGGATCCTCAATAAGGTGCAACATTTTCTTCTCCCCATATAACCTGACAAGGCTGCCCTCAACTGGGATGGTGGCATAAGACATGTCCATTTGGACACTACCACCAACACTTGCAGCCCACTTTCTTGACAATAACATACCCCACTTGGCTGGGCAATCAACTATGACAACATCAAGTTTTAAATTTTTACCTGGGTAGGCTACAAGCTGCACCACCAAACCCTTCACACATCCCACTACTGGCACCTCTCTAGAGTCCATGGCAGTGCACTTCCCATATGCTGTTGTTACCTTAATATTCAGCTCATTCATGACCTCCAAAGGCATGACATTGCATGATGCCCCTGAGTCAAACATGCAATTTGTGGAGCAACCTATCCTTGATGATCAAAGTAGTGAAGAATGGATCCACATTCAGCTGAGATTCTACCAAAGATGTCCCCAAATAAACCTCAGGTGGTTCAGCTAGCTCTTCTGATGCTGATGGTGTCTCAGACTCTTCAATGGCTAGAGGATTCTCCACAATGTTCACATTTCTCCCCAAGGTAGTCCTCTCTTCATTCAATCCCAAGTATTCAAATGCTCTCTTTTTGTGCTCAGGAATCCTAAGCAACTCAACAATTGGGACAGAGACTTTGATTTGACTTAAAACTTGGGCAATGTCATATGGGACATTCTTGGGCAAGGCAATATTGGAAGGAAAGTTTATACATTCATTGGGTGGCACAGGACTCTTGATAGCTTGAGCATAAGGAGGGGTATGATTTTTTCTTGGAACTGTAGGGCTTTTGGCAGATGGATCTTTCCTAGGAGCCTCTTTAGGAATGTTAGAAAGTAAGGGAGATTTTGGCTTGGCCTGAGGCCCTGCCCCTTTGACAGCCTTACTTCTTGTGTTATATTCCTTCTCTTGAGCCACAACAACATTCATTAATAATTACCTGTCCTCCTCAGATGGGATTCCTCCATCATACTTTTTTATCATTAAATCCCTTAAATATTCAAAGTCATTATTGGGAAATTCAAAAGCTTGTACATTATCTACTTCTAAAGTGATAAAAGGGAGGGAGAATATGTATTCTATGAATGCAGTCCCAAAAAGTGGAGATGTAGTTTTGGAAAACTTATCACCTCAGTTGAGGTTGCCCTTTGTTGTGAGAAAGTGGCGCATCACATGAAGTTTTCATGTGAGAAGTTGTGCCCCGCCTCGGGACAACGAAACCAAAACCAGATATTACTAAAAATTTGGGAATTTTTTTTTAAAAGTAGACAATAAATATTAATGCTCTATTTAACCTCTTTCTCGTTAATAACTAGTTTATAATAATTATTAACTTATCTGAAATTAAATAAACACTAGCCCAATAGCCAACTTAGTTATTTTATTCTCCTAAGTGAATTTTCTAGGGTCACAAATGTCAAGTTTACCCCATTCTACTATTAATATTAATTTTCTCCCTTTTTTATTAATTTGTCCACACATCACCCTTTTTAATTTTATTTCCCATTCCCACTTAAAATGCTCATGACAAAAAGGAAGTGTGTAGGGTCACTTATAGACCCTAGGATTAAATCAATCTTGGCCCTTGATCTCCTTTTGCCCTAAAGGAAAGCCCTAACATCCTTATGATTTTGTTTTTCAAATCTCTCCTTTTTTTCTTTGAGTTTCATTCTTGTTTCTCATTTTTCCTTGTGTTGTCATTAGGGTGGGAGGAGCCATGGGAACTTGTTTATTTCTTATGTCTCTTTGTATTTTACCCCATGAAGAAAAAGCATTCATAAACGTTTCAGTTATGTATTTAAATTTTTATAAATAACTATATATATATTTAGCATATTTCTAGCTCTGAAGGGGCGGATTTAAAAGAAGAGACTTGCGTGAAGGGGGGAGGACCACAAAGTAAGGAAGGAGCAGCGATGGGGAGGGACGGCAGCGGCGGTTCTGAGAGATGAAGAAAGGGGGAGAGGGCGGCGTAGAAGGAAGGGAGGTGCTGCGGAGGATGGAGGGATAGGTGCGGGGTCAGGCTGGAGGGACGACGGTCGGGGTCGCTGCGCATGGGCAGCATGGTGGCGGAGTAGGGGGATGACTGCGGCGGATGGGGGACAGGCAGCCGCGTGGGTGAGGTTTGGTGCTATGTAGGGTTTGGGGCCGTAGAGAATGGAGGGGGGGGGTTTCGCCCTCCCCTGAACAATGTTTAGTTTTTTTTTTGTTTAAAACTTTAAAACCTTGTTTATGTTTGTTATTTATATTTTTATTTAAAACTAATCAATGTTTTTATATATATTTTACGTAATAAAAAAAACACACACACACACATATATGATATTTTTTTTTGAAAATTAAATTGTTAACATTCATATTATATATATATATAAAGAAGATACATATGTAACTATGTAAAATGTTATAATTTATGATTGCAAAATAAATGAATCTAAGGATGTTACTATTTTAAAAACACATAAAACAATAAATTTAATATATTTTTGAAATTAGTCTGCAATATTTAAAATTTCCAAAAATATACCAATAAGGAACCCGATTAATAAGACAATTTAAGGAATTTATTTTATTATGCTTTTACAATATTTCAAACAACCAAACTTCAATTTCTATCAACTTTCGTTTGAAAATTACAAATTCAAGAAATCACTATTTCCAAAAACCATCTAATGGTACATAAATATATATTTTTTTGTCTAATTTCACATAGAACTAGAGTCAATGAAAATTTGCAAGGGATGTACATTTCACAATTGATAATAAGGGAATTCTTTCAATATTAAATAGCAACTTCATTCTTTCAAAATATATTTCATTTTAAGCTCAATATTGTAATAATCCTTTTCTATTGTCAAAATAATATTCCAAAAAATTTTACAAGCATGTTAAAGGAATGTACACATATTCCTACTAAATGTATTTTCTTCAAGGAATGCAATATTTTACAAGGCAAATGGAGCTTTTGCCAAAAATCTCTATTCAATACAATTTTCAATATTTACCAAAGCTTTCATTTTCAAGAGGCTCACAATACATATGGGGTGAATGACAACCCAACAAACATCCTACTCAAGGAAGAAAGAAGGTACAAGATTCTTGCAAGATACAAAAGAGATAAGTGCTCAAGTAATCCTTTTAAGTGATTTTTCCAAGTAATTACAAATAGGAAGAGGAATTACAATACAAGAATGAAAAGTTTCCACAAGCCATATCCAAAAGGGTTACAATGAGGTAATGTCCATAAAGAAAAAGGAGATGACAAAAGAACTCCAACTACCACCAACTCCCATCATGAGATCCAATTGCACATGCCTTAAAGGAATCCAAACAAGAAGAATAAGCTTGTTTTGCCACCCGACCATAGGCATCATTACACGCCTTTCCCAAGGTTGGGATGCATGCTAGCCTCCCCGAAGCCCATGGGAAAGAGGATAACTATCCACAACTATGCACAAGAGTGAGGGTGACAAACAACATTACATTCATACAAAAACAAGGCAAAGACTAAGACAAGACTCCAAATTTTACAAAGATGAACAAGAGGAGAAACCATGTTCTACCTCTAAAATGGGGAAGAGGAAAGAGAAGTTCTCCAAAAGTTTGCAACAATCATTAATACACAAGATCTCTATACCCTCCTTATTTCTCCAATTTCATTCAAGCCCTCCTTATTCCTCCACCCTTTCACCAATGCTTCTTGGAAGGATTTTCAAACCCCAAAGGGGTTTCCTCACCAAGAATGGGGAAGGAGGTTCATGCTAAATGACCCACCTTCCCTACCTCAACCATTTGAGGGGAGTAACTAAATTCTACAAGGCTTGCCAATCAAGCCTATAAGGATTGAGAGGAAAAATTCCCCTCTTCCCCCACGACTCTAAAACTCCATCATGCCATATGATGGAGGGAGCAAAATCAAATAAACCACAACAAGAACTTCATGCAACAACAACATTTCCAAGTAAACAACTAATTTCAAGTATGATATAACAAACACAATAAAGTTTAAGAAGCCTACCTCAAAGAAAAGCTCTCCAAATTTCAATCTCTTCCACTTCTTGACCCAAGCAAACTCTAGTTCCAAATTCACAAGACTCCAAGCAATATGTCCAAAAAAAATTCTCTTCTTTTCCCAACAAATAACTGAGGCTATAAAAATGTTGGCACTACATCCCCTTCTCACTAAAATTAGACTTCCTCCTGGAGAAGTCACTGAAAGAGATAGGCATATCTAATCCTCAATGGTGTAGCATCCTCCCAGGTAGATGATTGTATCATTGTATATCGGTCCCAATCCATTCTAACCTGGTCTAAGTCTCGAACCCAAAGGGAGAACCTCTCAGTGCTCTAATATGTGTACGGGCTCCAGTCTCCATATGTCCCTCCATCCTCTACCTGTAATGCCAACCAATCCAAAACATGAGAAGCCATCTGGTACATATCTACGTAGTATAGAAACATGAAAAACATTGTGGGCCCGTGAAAGGCATGGTAGCAAAGCTAGGTGATAGGCAACTGGATCAATGACCTCTAAAATATCAAAAGGACCCAAAAAACGAGGAAAAATATTATAACCCTTTCCATAACAGAATTGAGCTCTTATGTGGGTGAACCCTCAAGAAGACCTTATCACCCACTGAGAAGTGATGATTAGTCCCTCTTGGTGTCTGCATATGCCTTCTGGCATGTATTCTAGCCTGCTTAAGGCATTGTCTAATCAGAACAACGTGTTGCTCTAGATCCTGTAGATATGCTTGGTCCCAGAATAATCTTGTCATCTAGTCTGTCCCAATTCAGAGGTGTCCTACAAGGTTGTCCATACAGATCTTGGTAGGGAGCCATACCAATGGAGCCATGGTAGGTTTTTTTGTAAGCAAACTCAACTAAATGCAAGATAATATTCCCATTTCTTCTACTGGTCCATCACATACATCCTCAACATGTCCTCCAGTACACCTAATTAACTCTCTCTATCTGTCCATCTATCTCTGGATTATAAGTTGAATTAAAATTGATCTGATGTACCCAAAGTGGCCTAAAAGGAATTTCTAAATAACTGAAGTGTATATGATATCCCTGTCATTGATGATGGTCTTCGGAATCCCATGCAATATAACAATTTCCTCCATAAATACTTTGGTCATAGCCTGTGCATTATAGGTGACTTTGGTTGGTGAAAAGTGTGCAACCTTGGTCAACTTATCCATGGTTACCATAATGGCATCATGATGGTAAGATGACATAATGAGTCATACTAATTAAATCCAAGGAGATCACATCCCATTTCCACTTGGGAATATCGTGAGGATATAAGAGTCTTGCGGGATGAGAATCTTCTACCTTGAACCTTTGACACTCAAGGCAATGTGCAACAAAATCTATGCTATGTTCCGTCGAAGACTAGGCCAATAGTATAACTCTCTCAGATCAGTGCATGCATTTTCTTCACTCCTGGATGTGTTGCATATGTGGGCTCGTTGAGCCTTTGTAAGAATGAAGCTACAAAGTTCACCTGGCCTTAGACATGTATATGTGCGTATGGAACCAAAGTAAACCATCGGTCTCTATAAATTCACCCGCAATATCTACCCTCTAAAGAACCCTATGACTCCAAAATCTGTTTAGGTCCCTCATAAAACTTGTCCTCTAGAAGGTTCTCCAGAATGCTACCTCTCAAATATGACTACAGTGTCAAAGATGCAAGAACATGTTGTCATCTACTAAGTGCATCTACAATAAAATTTTCCTTTTCTTTAATATATTGCACCTTCATGTCATACTCACATAGGAACTCCATCTAATGCCACTGATGAGTGTTGATGTTTGATTGTGAGAAGATATGCTGCAAACTATGATGGTTTGTCCTCAAAGTAAAAGGTATACCCAAAAGGAAATTTCACCAATGCACAAGGGCATGGACATCTGATGAAAGCTCCAATTCATTAGTAGGATAGTTAACCTTGTAGTCCTTAAGATTATGTGACTTAAATGTGATAACCTAAAACTACTGCATAAGGACTACTCCCAAACCCTTTAGTGATGCATCATTACAAAAAACAAAAATCCTCTGTCATACGGTACGGAAGTTCTAAGATGGGTGTCATGGTTAACCTTTTCTTAAGCAATTGAAAGACCTGCTCACACTTCTTTTTACCAATTAAACTTCTTTCCTTTCCTCTGAAGGGAACTAATAGGGTGAAAAATCCTAGAAAAATCCTATACGAACATGTGGGCATGGGAATCTACAAGTGACTCTTCCGCGTACCCGACCTCCCGAGGTCATGCCGAGACAGCCGGTGGGGATGGAATATAGGTAGTATACAGACAGACTAGTTAGGCAATCTAATGTCTTCAACACGCACTAATGGAATTTGCGAATCTAAGGCAAAGAAGGCCCTTCTAACCTAGACCGGTGTGATAGATCGATCAGCAAGGATGACTGCTCGAAGGCTCCAATCAATATCGAGCTCTGGCGTGATTCGATCTATGGGCTGCGGAATACGTGGAAAATGACCTGGGATTGTTTCGTGTATATCTCCCGATAAGGTCATATAGTGGATGATGAATATAATTGACTCTATGGATGATTTTCTGGCCTAGTCCAGAATTCCCTAGCTTCGTTAGCTGTTACATCCAGTAGGGATAATTGTTCGATGATAATAGGTGGAAGTGGAGTAGACTGGAATACCAGTGTGCGTAGGCTAGTGTCTATGTCTAACTGACTTGTGGATTCGTTGGGCTGCGGGATTTGTGGGTCACAACCGTAGATTCGTGGCTGTTGTGGACCAGCTATGGTCATGCATGGAATCAAGTCCTAACCCTTAGTATCCAATAATCATACGCTTTTTCAGCCTCTATGTTTAGAATTAACAGCTGTGCGATCTTCTCGGAATACCTCACAGGCGTTCTTGCAACCTGGATTCTTAGGCCGGTATCTATGTCTGTGTGGGTGTCTCCTGCATCTGGTTGTGGAACTAAGGGATCACACCCGAATGTTTGTTCTCTTTCAAACCTTTCTACAGTCATGTGGATGTTTTCCTAGGGTAATCTGTAGTTTGGCTGATTTGACCAAAATGTATGTGCTTGGTCGTCTTCTATGTTTAATCCTCTTAACTGAGATCTGACTTGCTGGAAATCTGTGGTTGTTTGGAAGACTTGTATCCTAAGATTCTGGTCAATGTCAGTTATTGCCGCTATGAGATTGGGCTGAGGTACGATTGGCTCGAAGATATATTCCCTGGGCTCCCTAGGTCCCGTAATTGTCATGCAAAAGCAGTAATAAAACAAACTATAATAAAGTGAAATCTAAGTATACTTCTAGCATATATGACTTCTTTTTGTATTTTCTGATGATTTAAATGAATTTAAGAAAGCAGCTATTTAAAATATTTAGAATTGACAACTAAACTAATAACTTAAAACAAACAAGATAACCGAGTGTGGTTATTTGTCTGTGTAATTTTGTATATCTATTCTAAACAATGAAATAACTAATCTATTAGCAAGATTCTCGACCCTACCTCAGAAGTGAGGAGTGAATCATAGTTTCTCAGAAACTATCAATCCCCACAGCTTCCCCGGCAATATCGAGAATAAAATTAACTGAAATAAAGCGATTAACTTCTCTGTTTGATATGGTTCTAACTAAAACTTTGAAAGTTTAAAACCTGGATTTCGCAGAACAGTGGCGAATCCGATGGTGTGTGTGATCTTGTCCCCTCAGTATGATCTCTTCGTTCTTTGTGTTCACGTAGATCCAGAAAAGCATGTAATACTTGCATCAACAGGAATAGGTGTTTGGAACAAGGGACAACCTTCAGAATGCAGATAGAATAGAACGCGGATAGGAGAGGGATAGCGCAAGAGTACAGAGCTTGGCTTATGCAATTCCTAGCGGGATCTACTGCGAATCGTGCAACAAAATGCGTCCAGAACCTGAAACTATCCTGTATGAAGAGCAAAACCTGCAACTTTAATGGCTTCCTAAGCTATTCCACTCTAATGGATTAGATAAAACAGCAACACTGTTTGCACAAGTTGGATATGTGGCTTACCAACAGCTAGTCAATGCATACTAAGCATGAAATGAACTACACTATCAATCCCAAACAAACTAACAGACCACAACACTGAGAATGAGAAGATTGGAGTAAAATTGGTGGCCTCAAGTAATGACTGCACTTGCACAAGATGGATATGTGGCTTACCAGCTGCAACACAATACTAACCAAAACACGCAATAAAGAAAACTATGTATTCTAAGCAAAGGAAAACTAAATTTACTGCAAAGAGGAACCCAGAAAACAAAACTTGAGAGAGCCAGAACAAGATGGGTCTATGGCTTAAAACTTGAGAGAGGCCATTTGCTTGAGCACAAGCCATGCATTTATAGGAATTCAATCACCCAAAGATCAAAATGTGCACAAACTGAACTCCTAAACAATAAACAAAGGAAAAACACTATTTCAGGGGACCAAAAACATAAATGCATGCTCAAGTCGGCAAGGAAAAGTTGGTGAATCGTGATATTTCATGCGAGTCACGTCAAAAGAGCATTCTGGAAAATGCGCACAGGACCGCCGCTCTGAGCAGGGCGGCGGTTACAGGACCGCCGCCCTGTTCAGGGCGGCGGTTTCGTCACTGAAGGTCAAGAGGCCAAGGAAAGAGGGAAAAAGGGGAAAACAAAGGGCGCGGGGGCTAAGCGGGGCATGCGGGATGTTAACGCATACTCTGAGGGCTTTTCCGGATCCCGAACACCTTGCGAGGAGACCTGTATCATCATCGGGGCACTTGTTACACTGTTCTGGCAGTACAGTACCTTACAATTTTGGGTACGTACATATTGCCCCCTCGGAGAAGCGTTTTAGCCATGAAGAGGCATAAAACGGTGGGTCCGAGTATGGCAGTCCCGAAATGGGGAGTTAGAAGCTATACCTTACTCGTCCGTGTGTTGAGATGACGCCATCCAAAATTCCCGCTACCTGCAAAATGAAAAGAGAGCTCAAGTGCAGATAGATACAATAACTTGGAAAATAAACGCTAAAACAATAGGGAATGAGGACGTACCATTCGTGCGGGGATAGAAACTTACCTCCATCAGTGCTCCAAACCTGCGAAAAAGTCATTTTAAAATGAAATAGAACGATATATATATGAAAGTGGGCCCATTTTCCTATTCATTTGCGCGAGTCGATTTGATTGATTTTGAGCTCTGGGACCCACGGTGACGGTTTCTCACGCGAGTAGAGTCGAAACGTTCACAGCGAGATCGTGATCATGCCTCCACGTGCGGAACACCGACCTCAGCGATCACAGGTTGGTTTTCTTCCATTTTGTGTTTTTCCCCCTTTAAAATTGAAATGCTAAATTCGTCATAATGGGGGGGTTATTTTTGAAAATGTTAGGTTCAAAAGGTCCACCTAGGGGGGGCGCCTACTGGGTAGGCTCCATTTTTAGTTTAAATGGTCTATTTTTGCTCATTTTGGGCTTTTTGGGGTTAACAACCCGTGCGGGTTTTCGGACCCTGGCGACCGCCCGCCCTGATCAGGGCGGCGGTTACACGACCGCCGCCTTCAAGGCGGCGGTTACAAAACCGCCCCTCTGCTCAGGGCGGCGGTTTTGCACAGAATGCAAAAGGAACCTATTTTGGAGACTGTACTTGTACTTTTATCATTTCTATATGCTTTTATGACTCTCTCGATATTGATTAGATACTAACTTGCTCTGTTTTGTGTGTTTTTGGGTGTATGCAGGCGAGGGAGGAGTATATCAGATGGAGCCGAGAGAGAGAGTGTGATTGGCTTTCGGGGGTATTGGATGCCCTTTCTCAGGATGAGGAGGATACATTACAGAGGGCCGGCATATTGCGTATATCACGCGTGCCCCATGTCACACCATCCAGTCACATACTTTGTGACTTGTTTTCATATTGGGATGCAGATCGGAACACTTTCCGACTGCCAGGGGTCCGCGGTGAGTGGACCATCACTTTGGAGGATGTCTACCGTATCCTGGGGGTCCCGATCATCGGGAGGAGACTCACACTGGAGACGGCAGGGTCTCGAGCACAGATTGCACAGTGGGCAGGCTACATGGGGGATGCAGCCATCTCTACGGGGTCGAAGAAGGGAGTGAGAGTTCGATCGATTCCTTCTTTGCCCATCCCCGTATTTCGACAGGCTATCATGGGGATCCTTGCCTCGAGGCTGATCGGGGACAAGGGAGGAGATACTTTACTATACTGCTGGGCCCCCATCATTGCACAGATAGAGGGGCATGGCCGGATATATGCCTGGGGCGCAGATATTCTGGGGACCACCTACCATGACTTATACAGGGTGGTCCGTTTGCAGGGACAGTCATTGAGCCACCCGACTCTAGTCATGAGTTGGGTGTATGAGCATTTTATTCCTTATGGCAGAGGGGTAGAGGTGGCAGACCCAGGGGCTGTGAGGGCAGCTAGATGGTCAGATATGTCGGTGCTTAGAGCACCTCACCAGCCAGTTGCCTCCCTTACCACAGCAGATATGGAGGCGACGCCGTACCGGCTTATGGCCGGCATATGGGGCGAGGAGACCCTTACATTGATCTCCTGCTCCACCACAGGGCAGCTTATCGACCGCATGGGACGGGTGGAGGTACACCCTTTTGGCAGAGTTCCTCAGCAGTTCGGCCTTCCATATGCGGGCATGCTTCCCCCAGCGGCACCAGTTTATAGATCAGTCCGCGAGGCTAGAGGGGGGCCTAGAGGCCGTGGTTGGACAGTGATCACTCCTGGCACTCCCATTGCAGCCAGGAGGGTAGTTTGGGCTAGAGGGAGAGCTGGTGCACCCCGGGCACCTTTACTTCAGATTGCTGCGGGTCCTGCTCACAGCAGCGATGACCCCATAGATATTGACTCCGATTCTGAGGAGTTTACAGAGGGAGGATCGGAGGAGCAGACGGATGATAGTGATCCTGAGTGGCATGACACTCAGGATATTTTGCAGGCAGAGAGGGCCGAGCAGAGTGCAGAGAGAGAGACTCTAGCTTCAGAGGAGCCACTCTCCCAGGGCCATGGTGGAGAGGATGAGTCCGTTGCGGGGCGTCATGTTGCTCCCACTACAGGAGCAACCCCTCAGTCGGCAGCGGCATCTGCGGCGGGTGCTGGCCCTAGCGACCCATCTTGGAGGCCCGGTGATCCGAGTAAGTTATCCTTTCTTCTTTTCAATGTTTGTTTAATTTAGGATTTTTAATTGCTATCTCTCCTTGTGTTTTGATATTGTATCTTTTAGTCTCTTGCCTAGTTTCTAATTCATTTTTCTTCCTTGTTTGCAGAGACTGTTGACGAGTGGCGGGATCTAATCCGCAGGGTATGCACTGATTCTCTGATGATCCCTATGGATAAGACCCGTGCGGAGCTATCTGTAGATGCCGGGGAGCCTTCAGCAGCCGGTAGGCATACTGACGTCTTCACTCCCGTTTGGCACGTGGCCAGGATGGTGTCGACTCTCCGTACAGAGTTGGCAGGCTATAGGACAGCCGAGCGTCTTATGAGGAGCCATTCTCGTGGCGAGACCGCGGCTGCCCCTCGGGACCCTGAGCCCTCCGTGCATTCAGAGCGCCGGCGTAGCCGGAGCCCTAGGCGAGGGCGCGCACCTTCAGAGGGGTCGCGCAGGGGTTGAGAGACTACTTGGCTCCTATGCGTTTTGTACTATAGATTCTTTTGTATATCACGGGCTCTTTGAGCGTTTTGACCATGCCTAGAGCATGATGGCATTGTATATAAACATTGATTATTTATATATATGCATTCGTTTTTGGATCAAAACTTGTCACTTATGTTTTCCCTTTCTGTTTCCAACTGCTTTGTGTATACTACGATGTATGTTTTATATGCTTTTTTAGAATGTATGCAATGGAAAACAAATGATGCAAATGTTTGCTTTCTTTTTGTGTTTCATGATGCTGATACATGATATTGTAGATATATTGTGATCTTAAATCTTAGCTTCTGTGAGCAATTTGGATACCTCATGTTTGTTTTGGCAAAGTGATGAAAATAACCAGTATGATGAACAGATTAACTTGCCCCACTCCTAACTCCACGCAACTAGTAAGATGCGAGGGCTCATCACCAAGAGCCAAGAAGGGCGCAAGTTATGAAATATGGTGAAATGATAGTGATGAAAGACAGACGAAGCTTTGGTGGAACCAAATTGAAAACTACAAGCTTACTCTACCTGAATGACTTCATAGTTTTGGATGCAACTTGCTTTGCGGTTTATCTAGACTTAGACCCGTAGATGGCCACATAGTAGACAAAATCTGGATTTTTAGGATTTTAACTCTCTTGGAATTTTGAACATCTGATTCATTCGTTTTTGACTCAAAGTTTGAATAGTTTGTTTATGACCTTTTAACGTTTGCTTTGTCAAGAGGACCCCCTACACTTTGCCCCATGCTACTAGTAAGAAGCGTGGGTTTATCACCGTGGGCAAGGCATAGGCGAGTAAGGGCATTTCCATCCTTTCCCAACCCTACGTCACTAGTAAGAGACGCAAGCTCATCACCGAAGGTTGGTGGGGCAAGGAAATGTGTAAAAATAAAATTTTCTGTTTAATCACTTTTTGACTTGTCTTTTTGAGTAAGATGTCAGTATATGCTTATTTCCAAAGAGATGTATATATGGGATAGATGTGACACCATGAAGCTTCTAGAACAGACCATAGGCAAGACACCTATCCTAAGAAGAAATCAAAGTGAGAACAAACTTGCAGATCTTGGTATGGTTACCGTTAAGACTTCGTCATGTTTGATTTTATTTGATAAAAGATTCTGAAGTGATTGATGATATCGTGAAAATGGAGAGATATGATTAGAAAGTTTTGTGCCAACAACATCATGAGTTTGTAATGAATTACTTTGAGAATAGATTCCTTGATCACAATTTGTGTAAGAACAAGTGGACAAAATGATCTAAATCTATATGAAGATGCAATGTAGATAATTATACAAGCAGTGCTAGCTGCTTATGCGTAGAAACGTTTGAGGTGCAGGGAATTGACTGTTTCGCCAAACTCCTCACCTTCTAACGTACATAAGAGATATGCACCATTTCCATAGTCCTTCATGACTCGGTATGGGCCCAACCATTTGGGCCGGAATTTCCTTCCTTCGCCGGTCTTCTTGTCGATCCGGCTGTCTAGTCTTAGAACTAGATCACCTTCGTATATATCGCGTTCATAAACCTTCTTGTTATATTGCCGGCACATTCGGTCAGCATAAGCTCTATGCCGCTGCTCAGCATCTAACCTAGTTTCATCTAGGCTTTCTAATTGGGAAAGACGTGCTTCTCTGTAAGTGTCTTCATCCAGAATCCCTTGTAGTGAAATGCGGAGACTGGGTATTTCGACCTCAAGCGGGAGAACTGCTTCTGCCCCAAATACTAGCGAGAAAGGAGTTGCTCCCATTGGTGTTCTTATTGAGGTTCGGTGGGCCCACAAGGCCGGATATAACTTTAAATGCCAATCTCGTTTGTTTTCTTTTACTGTTTTGAGGAGAATGGCTTTCAGTGTTTTGTTTGTTGCTTCAGCCTGCCCATTGGCTTGGGGATAATACAAGGAAGCCGTATGATGGCTTATTTTAAATTTATTGCATAGTTCACGAACTTCCTCATTCTTGAAAGAAGTTCCATTATCTGAGATAATGATTTTCGAGATACCGTACCTGCAAATGATTTGGTTCAAAATGAACTTGGCGATTACAGAACCAGGTATAGTAGTAAGAGGCATGGCCTCTACCCATTTGGTGAAATATTCAGTGGCCGTGATTATAAAATTATGGCCGTCTGTGGATGAGGGAGAGAACTTCCCTATCAAGTCCAGGCCCCATGTAGAAAAGGGCCATGGAGTTGCGATTGGTTGTAGAGCTTGTGCTGGCATGTGGATCTCATGGGAGAATTCTTGGCACTTATGACACCTGCGTGCAAACTCTATCGCGTCATGTTCTAGAGTGGGCCAGAAATAGCCCATTCGATGTATTTTTCGAGTGGTGGCATGGCCACCGAAGTGGCCTCCACATATACCGCTGTGGGATTCATGGAGAATCCTCTTGGACTCTTCTGTGTCGACACACCTTAAGAGCATTCCATCGAATGCTTTTCGATAGAGCACCTGCTCTATAATGACATATTTGGCTACGATTATGCGTAACCGCCTTCTTTGTTGCGGTGTAACTGCCTCCGGGTACGTATGGTCCATGATATAATTAATGATATCAGTGTACCAAGGGCACTCAGAGATAGCAGGTCGAGTTTCGATGTAGTATACGCATTCATCTGGAAAATCCAAATCTACTAGATCGCCTCCATCTAATGGATTATCAGCTAACCAATCCGCGATGATTTTTCCTTTAACCGACTTTCTGATTTACAAATGTTAATTCGAACTCTCCCATTAAGGTTATAAAACGTCCAGCCTTTTTAGACAAGGAACCTTGTGTGAGAAAAGTCCGTAAATGGTCCGTCTTTACCATGACCTTCGTTTCTTGATTTAGCATATAGTGTCTTAGGCGTTTGGTTGCGAAGACTATGGCGAGACATTCTCATTCTGCTTGTGTATAGCATGTTTCATAGTCGAGCAGTGTTCGGCTAATGAAATAAATCACACGTTCTCTCTTGTTATCGTCTTCTTGGGCCAACATACAGGCTAGTGAGACATTGGTAGCTCGTGAGTATAAAATCAACGGGCGATCTTGCTTAGGTGGCATTAGCGTAGGTGGTGACAGCAAGAAACGTTTAACTGCGTTGAAAGCTTCGTTGCAGTCTTCGGTCCAATCAATGCTATAGTCTTTCTTGAGTAGATTGTTGATTGGATGAATAGCGAAGCTTAAGTCTGGGATAAATCTTCGGATTGCACCTAGCTTTCCGAGAAATGACCTGATTCCAGATTCATCCGAAGGTGGAACCATTTCGAGGACAGCCCGGATTTTGGTTGGGTCAACATCTATTCCTCGTGATGATATGATATAACCTAGGAGCTTCCCTCCCGTTACACCAAAGATGCATTTCTCTGGGTTTAGTGTGACTCCGTATTCTATTAGGCGTGAAAGAATGACGCGGAGTACTTCGGGATGGTCACAACGCTTCTTGGCCTTAGCCAACAAGTCATCTACGTAGGATTCCATGATTTTATGAATTAAATCGTGAAATATATATGTCATGGCCCGCTGGTACGTAGCACTGGTGTTCTTGAGACCGAATGGCATAACAGCATAGCAATAGGTTCCCCAAGGAGTTATGAACGTGGTTTTAGCTTGATCTTGCTCGGATATTCTGATTTGGTTGTATCCCGAGAATCCATCCATGAGAGACAAGAGTTCAAAACCAGCTGTTGCATCAACGATAACGTCTATGGATGGTAATGGGAAATCGTCTTTAGGACACGCTTTGTTGATGTCTCGGAAATCTATGCAAATGCGTATCTTTCCGTTCTTCTTGAGAACGGGAACGATGTTAGATACCCATTGGGAGTAGTCAACTGGCTTGATGAATCCTACCTGAAGGAGTTTTATTACTTCCTCTTTTACCATGAGAGCTACTTTGGGCTTCATGGGTCTTGATTTTTGTTTAATTGGCTTTGCATCTGATCTAGTGACGAGGTTGTGCACCGCAATGTGGGGTGCGACTCCCGTCATCTCCTTGTAATTAAATGCAAACACCTTCTGATGTTCTTTGAGGATCCTTGTATGTATTTCCACTTCTTCTGGTGTTAACGAAGATCCTAGTTTTAAGATTTTCGGTTCATCTTCCGTCCCGATGTTGACATCGATTGTTTCTTCGATCAAAGAGGCGTTACCCTCTTCGAACTCAGGTGGTGCTGGAGGTAAATCTAGATCATCCCCATTTTCTATTGCGTATATGCTAGGCTCCGTTTGTGAGGGAAGATCCGTTACGGGATTTCCGAAGTAGGAAGACGAATGCGGAATCAGGGATAAATCTAGCATGTGATAGGAGAGATGTAGTGCTGCATAGGCATTTAAGTAATCCAAAGTAGCCGCATCATTTCCAACATGGTCTAGGATGGTAGATTCACTTCTGCTTGAAAGAGGATTTGTCATTATTTTTATCAATGGTTCATCACGAATGGACACGGTGAACTGAGTATCTTTTAACTCATTGCTTGGAGTAAAACGTGATGCTGAGGTTGCTATTGAATCGGCGAGAAGATTTTTCTCTCGAGGGATTGCTTCAATGGATATAAAGTTAAACGCCTTGCTTAAATCTAATACAACATTTTTGTAGAGTTGCAAATGTTCGGCTTTAGTTTCATATACTTCAGAAACTTGGTTTGTCACTAATTGCGAGTCTCCCAGGACTCTGATGTTATCAATACCAATTCTTTTGGCTAAGGTAAGGCCAAGGAGGAGGGCTTCGTACTCAGCGCCGTTGTTTGTACATTCAAAGTTTAATTTAAAAGCGAATGGGAGGACTTTCTCCTCGGGCGAAGTAAGAATTATACCTGCCCCCGCTCCATAACGACATTTAGCTCCATCGAAATGGAGAGTCCAATACTTAGCCGGGAGTATAGATGTTGGGGCATCTGTTGCGTTTGCGCACTCTACTTCTACCATACAGAGATCTTCTGCTGGCAAGGAACCAACACCTAGGGAAAATCCTATGCCTACTGAATCGAATGGTAAGAACATTGGTGAATCTTGTTCTATCAACTCAACGATTTTCGCAGTAGTCCCTAATGATACTGTTTCTTTAGTTTTACCTTTAGGGGTTGGAATTGTTTTGGCTATGCTGGTAGTTTCAAGATCCGTCGTAGGTACCAACTTTTCCTCTGGCTTTGGGTCAGAGGGTTTATTAAGTTGGTTGGTTGGAAGTTCAAATTCTGAGTGCACCCCTGGTCTTTTCTTTAAATCAGCTAGGTGCAAATCAAAAGGTTTTGGATCGCCTTTGGCTACAAAAACCTTTCCTAGATGCAAGAATCTTACTTCTTGAAATAAAGTAGAAGGGATTGCCTTCATTCGATGTATCCAAGGTCGGCCGAGGATCATATTATAGTTAGTTTCCCGATCTATAATATAAAACTCAGTCAAGATGGTTTTGGGCCCTAAGGTGACCGGCAGTATTATAGTTCCTATCGAAGTGGCTTTAAGGCTATCATAGCCTCTCAAGGTATTTCGTGTAGTGGAACAGTTTGTTTCTCCATATCCAAGTTTTTGGAGGAAAGAGAAAGGGACTATGTTAACTGCGGCCCCATCGTCAACCATTGCCCGTTTTACATAGTTATTATAAACCCACACTTGCAAGTGTAAGGCTGGGTCACCTCGGCGTGCGATCTCAGCATCTGTGGGCATTTTACTTATTTCGAAGATGAATTCGACATCCTTGTCCGGCTGCCCCGGAGGGTGGATATCAAAATCTACGTGATTTACTTGTGTTTCGGGAGGTGGAGTGATGTTAATTAGATGGCCTAGACCTAATGCTTCTAAAAGAGCAGCTCTGTGAGGGGGAGAGTTCTTTAGTAAGTCCAAAAATGAAATGTGTGAGAAGGTCTTTGTTAGGTCACTAATTAAATCATAGGCACCGATGGGTTTTTCAACTATTTGCTGACTCTTATCTGTCTCTGGCAGATGACTTGGGCTCGGTTGAGAGAAATACTCTCGTGTTCTTGTTATAGCTTCGATAGGTAGTTCAGCGTCTAATTCTACCAAACTGACTATCTTAGGTCTCGGTTGAGCTCCCAACTGTGGCGCAACTGACGGATTTAATGAAGTCGAGGCTTCATGATCATTGTTTCCCGTCACTGCACCTTTGTTTGTTCCGGTTGGATTCAGCCTATTGCTGTCATGATTTGGGAGCGGATCATTAAAGATCTTGAGGGGAGCATTCTGAGGAGAAACTGCCCCTGCGAGAGTATTTGGTGATGATGAGACGGGATCCGCCAAAAACAGGTCTGTGAAGAACTGTCTTTGTTCTTCTGGCAAGCGTTGCATAAATTTATTGTAGTCACGGCACGTTCTAGTATCGTGACCCCGAATTTTATGGAAACCACAATAAGAATTGGGGTTGTAATTCCCGTTTTGTTGGTTTGGTGTGTATTGTGGCCTAAAATTCCGATCAAACTGTTGCCTATTAGGACCAAAGTTTTGGAATTGTTGTTTCTGGTTTTGACTTTGGTTTTGGTAACCAAATGAGTTTTGGCTTGGCCCTTGTATGGGATTTCACCGTTGTTGTTGTTGTTGTTGTGGATGGTTAAAATCCACTGTATTGATTGTCGGGGTAAAGTTGTTGTTTCGTTGGTTGTTTGTTTGTGACGGAGCATTAACAACATTTACCCTCTTGGGCTGGTCGGTTACCCCATCCGTTGTTACCCCACGATTTTTGTTAAGGATTTTGGGTCCTTGATTGACATTTGTGGTAGTTGTAGTGTTTTGAGTGGAGGTGATTAACCTCCCGTTTGTTCCATATGTCTTACGACCACTATCTATCGCTGCTTGATCTATTCGCAGAGCGCTCTCAAGTACTTCATCATAAGTCCTTAGTGGGAACTTCTGGACTTCTTCCTTCACTTCTCTACTGAGAGAATGAAGGAATAAATCACATAGTTCCATCTGATCCATGTTTGGAGCACTTGCTGATGAATAAAGAACTGTACGCCACCTCTGGATGAAATGGGCGACAGATTCGTTGTGTTCTTGTTTGATATGCAAGAATTCCCTGATTCCTGTTCTTAACAGTTTGTTCATGTCGAAGGCTTTGATGAACTCTGACACGAGTTGTTTAAATGAATGTATGGAAGCCTCAGGTATTCTATAATACCAATCGAGAGCGATGCCTTCCAGGTTTTGGGGAATATTTTAGCAACCACCCCATCCCAAGGGAGTAATTCTCGTATGGCTGTAGCGTAAGCTTTGATATGTGCGTTTGGATCTCCCTCACCCTTGAACTTGGGCAAATCAGGGAGAGGTCTTGGAAGCATGACGCTTCGTATGGTGAAATCTAAGGGTTCCTTTAGGTATTCTGAATAAGTCCCTATCGCATAGCTTTCGACCATTGATGGTGTTTGCTGAGGGAGTGGTGGTGGGATAGGTTGTTGATACGGTGCAGCGTATGCGTTGGCAGGGGCATAGGGAGGTCCCTGCATTTGAGCAAACATGCCGGGAGAGGAGAACATATCTCCTTGTGGTGATTTAGAGTATATGTTTAAGTAGGATGGGGTATTGTCAAGGAACGGACTGTTCGACACTAGACCGGGAGGAATAGTGTTAGAGATGATAGGCCTTGTTGGCGTTTGTTGTGGATATTGAGGAGGCATGCCTAACGTGCCTACTCCCGTAAGGAGATCTACCTGGCCAGAGTGGTATGGAGGATTGGAACTTCCTGTTTGTATGAACGGAGAATTTTGACTTGCTTGAGCCAGTTCTAACCCTCTCACTCTTTCTACTAACGTTGAAATGACTTCATTTGGTGAAGTCACGGTACTTTTCCTGAGCGGCGTTTGTTGTATACCTTGGTGTTGTAAAGGTACGTGATATCCTGTCATAAACTGATCGCTATCTTGCCAAGTTTCTCCCAGAATATTTCCTGTATGCAGTGGCATAGAGGTATTTTCTTGAAAAGAGATTTCGGGTTGTATTTGTAAACCTCCTATAGGTGGGTACATTCCCCGGGAGCGTTGTTCACTCCTAGGATAACGTGTTGGCTGTCCATCATCTAAGACCAGGTATGGATCTGATTGCCTACTAATTTGTGGTCTGAGTAGCATTTGAGGAGACGAACCAGATTCTCCGGTAAACGTCATATTGTTTGAACCTGAAGGCTCTGTTTGTTGGGTTCGAGGGGGTTGATCTAACTCCTCAGTTTGAAAAGACGAACTATATCTGATTCTTGGGGTTTGTGTTGACAACTGATTAGTTGAATAGTTGTCACCCCATACTGAGAGCGAGGGTGATGATTGCCTATTCTGTTGGGCGTAGTATGCCTCAAGACCCAAGAGGGGTCTGCCATATGCATCGAATCCCGACATATTCGGGGGGTATATGAATACCCGCAGAATAATGGGAAGGAGCGAAGGTGATTTATGAGAGAAATGAAACTTCTCAAAGAAAGGTGAAACAAAGTTTGTTTCACGTCGTTCACCAATTTTGTTGGTGAAGCTGATGTGAAGACTAATGACAAGAAAGTAGGTTGGTGAGTTTATGTCAGTTTTACTAATCTTGTTTGTTTCACGTCGGGTTCACCAATTTTGTACGCCAGAAAAGTGACAAGCGAGCATGGGAATCTACAAGTGACTCTTCCGCGTACCCGACCTCCCGAGGTCGTGCCGAGACAGCCGGTGGGGATGGAATATAGGTGGGATACAGACAAACTAGTTAGGCAGTCTAATGTCTTCGACACGCACTAGTGGAATTTGTGAATCTAAGGCAAAGAAGGCCCTTCTAACTTGGACTGGTGTGATAGATCGATCAGCAAGGATGACTGCTCGAAGGCTCCAATCAATATCGAGCTCTGGCGTGATTCGATCTATGGGTTGCGGAATACGTGGAAAATGACCTGGGATAGTTTCGTATATTTCTCTTGATAAGGTCATATAGTGGATGATGAATATAATTGACTCTATGGACGATTTTCTGGCCTAGTCCAGAATTCTCTAGCTTCGTTAGCTGTTGTGTCCAGTAAGGATAATTGTTGGATGATGATAGGTGGAAGTGGGGTAGACTGGAATACCAGTGTGCGTAGGCCAGTGTCTATGTCTAATTCTCTTATGGATTCGTTAGGCTGCGGGATTTGTGGGTCACAACCATAGATTCTTGGTTGTTGTGGTCCTGTTATGGTCATACGCGTGGAATCAAGTCCTAATCCCTAGTATCCAATAATCATACGCTTTCTCAGCTTCTATATTTAGAATCAATAGTTGTGTGCGATCTTCTCAGAATACCTCACAGGCGTTCTCGCAACCTGGATTCTTAAACCGGTATCTATGTCTGTGAGGGTGTCTCCTGCGTCTGGTTGTGGAACTAAAGGATCACACCCGAATGTTTGTTCTCTTTCAAATCCTTCTACAGTCATGTGGATGTTTTCCTAGGGTAATCTGTAGTTTGGCTGACTTGACCAAAATGTATATGCTTGGTCGTCTTCTATGTTTAATCCTCTTAACTGAGATCTGACTTGCTGGAAATCTGTTGTTGTTTGGAAGACTTGTATCCTAAGATTCTGGTCAATATCAGTTATTGCCGCTATGAGATTGCGCTGAGGCACGACTGGCTCGAAAACGTATTCTCTGGGCTCCCTGGGTCCCGTAATTGTCATGCAAAAGCAATAATAAAAACAAACTATAATAAAGTGAAATCTAAGTATATTTCTAGCATATATGACTTCTTTTTGTATTTTCTGATGATTTAAATGAATTTAAGAAAGCAGCTATTTAAAATATTTAGAATTGACAACTAAACTAATAATTTAAAACAAACAAAATAACCGAGTATAGCTATTTGTCTGTGCAATTTGTATATCTATTCTAAACAATGAAATAACTAATCTATTTGCAAGATTCTCGATCCTACCTCAGAAGTGAGGAGTGAATCATAGTTTCTCAGAAACTATCAATCCCCACAGCTTCCCCGGCAATATCGAGAATAAAATTAACTGAAATAAAGCGATTAACTACTCTGTTTGATATGATTCTAACTAAAACTTTGAAAGTTAAAACCTGGATTCCGCAGAACAGTGGCGAATCCGATGGTGTGTGTGATCTTGTCCCCTCAGTATGATCTCTTTGTTCTTTGTGTTCACGTAGATCCAGAAAAGCGTGTAATGCTTGCATCAACAGGAATAGGTGTTTGGAACAAGGGACAACCTTCAGAATGCAGATAGAATAGAACGCGGATAGGAGAGGGATAGCGCAAGAGTACAGAGCTTGGCTTATGTAATTCCTAGCGGGATCTACTGCGAATCGTGCAACAAAATGCGTCCAGAACCTGAAACTATCCTGTATGAAGAGCAAAACCTGCAACTTTAATGGCTTCCTAAGCTATTCTACTCTAATGGATTAGATAAAACAGCAACACTGTTTGCACAAGTTGGATATGTGGCTTACCAACAGCTAGTCAATGCAAACTAAGCATGTAATGAACTAAATCAATCTAAGGAATTAAAGATTGGAAACTAAGTAGACTGCACAGCACTGCAAAAATGAGAAGATTGGCAAAGTAAAAATGGTGGAATCCAGAAAACAAAACTTTTTGCTTGAGCACAAGCCATGCATTTATAAGAATTCAATCACCCAAAATCAAAATCAAACTGAACTCCTAAACAATAAACAAAGGAAAAACACTATTCCAGGGGACCAAAAACATAAATGCATGCCCAAGTCGGCAAAGAAAAGCTGGTGAAACGTGATATTTCACGCGAGTCACGTCAAAAGAGCGTTCTGGAAAACGCGCACAGGACCGCCGCTCTGAGCAGGGCGGCGGTTACAGGACCGCCGCCCTGCAGGGCGGCGGTTTCGTCACTGAAGATCAAAAGGCCAAGGAAAGAGGGAAAAAGGGGAAAACAAAGCACGCGGGGGCTAAGCGGGGCATGCGGGATGTTAACGCATACTTGGAGAGCTTTTCCGGATCCCGAACACCTTGCGAGGAGACCTACATCATCGTTGGGGCATTTGTTACACCGTTCCGCAGTACAGTACCTTACAATTTTGGGTACGTACAGTCAAATGAGACCCTATATCCAACAACTCATCTAACTATCTTGAGCTCCCCAAAGCTCTCATCTGTCATCTGGTAGGGTGCCCTAGAAACTGGTAACAGATCCAGGTACTAAATCAATGAAGTGAAATTCACCTCTCTGCGGGGTGGTAGCCTTGGAAGCTCACTTAAAAACACAGTCGGCATACTCCCTCAAAACTACATGATCATCTAAGGGTGAATGCTCTGGAGTCTCTCTCTGATTGATCACTAGATGGTGACAACAAACAAATGACATCCCTTACACTCATTTAAACTCCGCTTGAGTTGATTAGCCGAAGATCATACAACAATGAGATAAACCTTTACATCCTTGATATCACAACTGCACTCCCAAGATCATCATGACACTCCAATGAACTTATTTCATGGATGCAATCAACCTTAGAGGCTCAATGAGCCTCAAGCCAATCCATACCCAACAGTTACCTGATAATCCTAGAGGAATCAACTTTTTAGGTCAACTCCCTAAGTGGAAATAAGGCTCCTAAATTAAGTACGCAACTCTCCACATATGAGTCCACTTAAAAGTTTAGCCCCAGAAGGCCAACTCAACCTGCCAACTATCTCATGTTGATGCATCACAAGCCACCATTAGCCCACACTGGTCCACTATAGAAGGTGATATAAAAGATTATCTGAAGCACCTAAATCAAATTAAGTATTGAGACAAAAATACACTTGATAGTACCTATCATCTCAATGACTGTGGCCTGATGCTCAAGCCTGGTGGTTGTCAACCTAGTTAATAAGACACTGATGAGCACGTCCTATGTCACCCACCATCTAAATCTTATCTAGAGGCCCTCAAGATTGTCAGTATGGTATTGGGTTTGTGCGGGAACATGCACACATAGTGATCAAGAGATCCACAAATAAAACATCCTCCTGTACCCCTTTAAGATGAAGTCCCTCCTATACTCTGGTGCACTGATCATGTCAGTCCAACCCTAAGACCTACATGTGAGCTAGGTTGTACATGCTCTAAGTACTTACCTCCTATCCCTGGCTCCACCAAAACCTCCTCTAGTACCACCTCTTAAAAGCTCTGAGTTTATCTAAGTTCCCACAACCTAAGCTGGTAATCCATGATGTTGCAACTGCTAACTGTGGGTTGCGGTGGAGCCCTCGTAAGCTGTTGGTGGATTCCAGAATCCTAGAGAATAGGGGGGTGGTGATGGTACCCTGTGAAATCTAACTCTGAAAGGCTCTAAGCTATCCTCATCCAAAACTTGCTTTTGTTTCTATCTCAGTGCCATCCTATGCCTTGGTCCTAGGTCTCCTCCACTAAGTAGGCCTTCTCAACGGCCTTCTCAAGTGTGGGAGGAGATAACATCCTTGACTGCTCACTGTTATATCTGCACATTAAGGCCTCCTTCAATAAACCTATTCAACCTCCAATTTATCATCTTGTAGGTAATCCACATACTGTAGAAGATCCATGAACATAGCTCTCATACTGTACATAATCTACTGTGCATACATCCCTTTCGTAAATCATGAAACATGCATTGATTTTCTTCTACAAAATGCTATGACATATAGCGAGCCCTGAATCACTCCTCGAACATCTCCTAGGTCATATATCTCTAGAGTCAGATGGAGCTTCCACTCCTCATTCCTCACCAAACGCCTACTATGTCTCAGAAGGAGGTGTATGGCCGAACCTTTCCTTGACATTTCTCTCGTAGCAGTGCAAGCCAAAGTAACTATCTAAGCTAAGGAGCCATGACTAAGCCCCAAAGCCATCTGTAGAGCCAGTGTAGGTGGGCGGCTACAAGTGAAGAAGGTATCTGATCACACTACCTATATCTCGATCCATGATCGATGTAGTCCAATAGGTGAAAGGGGTCACCTATCCCCAAATGGTCCCTCGAGACTGTGTGAGTAGCTACGACAGTACAAATATAACCTCTCATGATGAACAAAAGGGATACATGACCTCTCTTGCCTCAGTGTATCGTGATCTGGTAGCTCTGAATGTGTGTCCTCACCTATCGGCTCCTCGACTCCTAATGGCATCTCCTCCTCTCTTGCCTCATGTGGTGGTGGAGACGCTTGCTTCACAATGCCGATCAACTGCTGGAGAGCCTTTAAGATCTGAGTCCCTAATTTGGGTGCCAGTGGTTCAGGCATAGGCGAGCCACATCCCAAACCACTAACCAAGCATCATCTCATGGGTGCCATCCTGTGCACGAGGTGAGCGAAGAGGTTATTAAATTATGATTAAATGGTTGTGGAATTTTTGTTTTAATTTACTTTAATGTTATTACAAATATTGTTAACTAGTTGATTGATTACCCAGAGTGTCCGTATGTGAAACCTCTTCTGATACCAAATGTAGTGCCCCGCCTCGGGACACCGGAAGAAATAGGCCAATAAGGCGGTAATTTTTTTTTTGAAGTGAAAACTATTGTTTCGCCTAACCTTTTTCCCATTAAATAATTACATTATATTAATCTAATTTACAATTAAAACATTAACCTAAACATTAATTTTAGTTATTTGCTTCTATAAATTTACACACATTCTAATTAATATTCTCATTTAAATGATTTCTAGGGATAACACATTGGGAAACATCCTTTTATTTAAATAGGGTTTCCCCCTTTTAATTTTTTACCCACATACACCCTTATTGATTATTTTACCATTCCCATTTAAATTTCCCATGACTTAAAAGTGAACAGGGTTATTATTTGAGCCCTTAGGATCAAGTTTGATCTTGACCCTTGGTTTTGAAAAATCCCTAAAGTTGCCCTAACATCTTTATCCTTTTTTTTCTCATATCCTTTTCTCATTTTCATTTTGTTTTGTTTGTCTTTTCAGGTGGATACTATGGAGTTTTATTGAAAGCTTGTATTGTTTGAAGAATCATACAATGAAAATAAACATTTTTTTTGTTATGCATATATATATATATATATTTATATATATATATATAAACCCCACAGGGGCTGCCAGATTTTTTTTAGGGAGGAAGAGGCATGTCGTGGAGTGGGGTCGCGGTAAACATGGTAGAGGCAGAAGGGATTGCGTGGGGGAGGGATGTGGGGAAGGGGCAGCCAGTGTGAGAGGTGAAGAAGGGGAGGCAGGGGTAAGGGGGCCAGGGGCAGTGGGGGGGTGGGAGGTGGGTTCAGTGTGGCAGAGGAGGGAGGGGGGGAAGCGCGGCACAGGGGTAGGGTGGACAGGAGGGTGGGGATACGGGGGAGTCAGGGTGGTGGCAGGCGGGGATGGGTTAAGTTCGCGTGGCGGTAGGCCGTAAAGGATGGGGGGAGGGGTTCGGCCCTCCCCCGAACAATACATTGTTTGTTTTTAATTTTTTATTTTATTTTAAAATTTATTAATACACACACACATTTGTTTACAAAATATATATATGTATTTATATATAATTTTATATTTATATATATTATTTATATATATATATATATATGTAACTCCTATATATATAATATCACATATTTATTTCTATTATAATATATAGATATATTTCATATATATAAACTTGTGATAATAATAATCCATATTTATACTACATAATTTAATTATAATTTTAATATATGTCAATTAATTTTAACAATAAAACTATTAAACACATTTCATAGTGTAGATCAACTAGATTGTACTTTAAACAATATGTAAAATATTATCTATCATTTTATTTTATAATAATTTGTTCACATAACCTTAAAATTAGATAAATTATAAGATCTTTAAATTTTTCAATAACTATTTAATGTTAGATATTTTCACCTATTTGAGTATTTCAAAGAATCATAACCTATTAAATTCACAAAGTAACAAATATGACTAAGAAGATTTTTTTTTTCAAGAAGGTTACTTATTCAACATGATTTCTAATAATAAAAATCCAACTAAATTCACATAGAAAGAATAAAAGGTACTTTTATTCAAGCATTCCTTAATAAGTATTAAAAAAACAATCAAAGGGAATACTTTCTTTTCAAAATGCTACATGTTTATTAAGATTTTTAAACCAAGTGAACTATCAAATAAAGTAAATCATTTCACAAGTAATAAGGAAGAAATTTCCAATAAATAATCTTTCTTTATCAAAATGATATTAAATAAACAAAGGAAAAAGGAATTAGATGGTTTTACAAGACTTTCATTTTTTATTCTTACAAAATTCCTCAATACATCATATTTCAAAAATATGCTTTTTTCCAAATACATAATAAAAACCCAACAAACTTCTTTACAAGATTGAAGGAAGGAATTTTCAAATACTAATGTAATACCAATCTTACAAGTAATTTTCAAATACAAAATGGAAGAATTTACAATAAATAGAAGTTTCCACAAAGCCATATCCAAAAGAGGTACAATGAAGTAATGTTTCACAAAAGAGAGTTTAAGAGAATGAAGAGAACAATGAGCTCTAACCATCACCAACTTCCAACCTTGAGATCCAACTTCAAATGCCTTCAAGGAATCCATACAAGGAGAAGAAGCTTGTTTTACCACCCAACCATAGGCATCATTACATGCCTTTCCCAAGGTTGGGATGCATGCTAGCCTCCCCCAAGCCCATGGGAAAGAGGACTACTATCCACAACTTGCACAAGAGTGAGGGTGAACAAACAACATTACATCCACATGAAAACAAGACAAATATCTAAAACAAGACTCCAAATTTTACAAATATGAAAAAGAGGAGAAACCATGTTCTACCTCTAAAATGGGGAAGAGAAAAGAGGAGTTCTCCAAAAGTTGTAACCAACATTAGTTGCACAGAACCAAGATCTCCATACCCTCCTTATTTCTCCAAATTTATTCAAGCCCTCCTTATTTCTCCACCCTTTCACCAAATCCTTCTTGGAAGGATTTTCAAACCCCAAAATAGTTTCCTTACCAAGAATGGGGAAGGAGGTTCAAGCCAAATGAACCACCTTCCCACCTCAAACCATTTGAGGGGAGTAACTAAAACCTACAAGGCTTGCCCATCAAGCCTATGAGGATTGAGAGGGAAAAATCCCTCTCTCTTCCCCCACAAACTCCAAAACTCCATCATGCCATATGATGGAGGGAGTAAAAACAAGTAAACAATAAATAAAATCCACATGCAACAACAACATTTCCAAGTAAACAAAATAACATCTAGTATGACATATAACACATACAATAAAGCTCAAGAAGCCTACCTCCAAAAAGCTCTCCAAATTCAATCTCTTCCACTTCTTGACCCAAGCAAACTCTAGCTCCAAATCCACAAGCCTCCAAGCAAAAGCTCCAAAAAAAAAGTTCTCTTCTTTTCCCATGAGGGAGAATTTGAAGAGGAGCAAGAAAAAATCCTCACAAATGAGGGGGTGACATGTGTCACCCCTCTCTTCCTTCAAGGTCAAAGATGCCAAAGATAAAAGAGAGAAAGGATAAAATGACTTTTAGCCCTCTTCTCCCAAATTACCCAAAATGATAACAAAACAATCTTGTGCAACTTTTAACAAAGCACACTTATCCATACCCCTTACATGGATGTGACCAAAGGGGAGGCAAAAAGGGAGGGAAACTCCCTCTATGCCTTGGAAATTAAGCCCCCTACCTATTAGGTAGGGTCCAAGGGCCCATTTTCATGCTAAGGGAACTCCCAAACTAAAAAGGGGTCCCTAAAAATGCCTAAAATAACCCAATTTCGGGTTTGGCAAATTTGGCACAAGGGTAGAGGGTGTGGGGCCCACCCAAGGGTTCACATGTGACCCTAATCCCTTTTGATTAAGTACATCATTAAACAAATTCAAAACTTAATGTAAGTGGGGTCATTAATTCCCCTAAACAAGTTTACAACACAAACTAAACACCCTAAGCAAGATTAATAATACAAGACATATTACATTACAAATGAGGGTCACCCATGGTGCCCAAAACAATAATTCTAATGCTAAGGCCTCATGCAATAAACATGGCTAGGACTTAGCCCCATGGGCTGCTTGTGCAAAATTGTGTAGTTGGCCTGAATCCCATGTTCTCCTGTGACCTGTCACCTGCACACTCATTGCACACATTAAACACACCTGTCCGATAAAATGTGAATCAACTACTAAATAAGATATCAATGAATTCTAAACTAGCATATCATCTTTCTGGAATCAAAATGTGACAACATGCACAATTATACACAATTCACCATAAGTTAGACATAATGATAAAGTGACATATATCCATAGAATCCCAACATGCAACTAACTGAGTATCCATCAATATAATTATGGTCCAAAACAACATCATATCAATTAGTATCCATGACATCATAAGATAATGCGACAACATAGTAATCAAGCTAAATTGGCGCTATACGCCTAAATCTCCATACATGTCTAATAAGATCAAATCTCCTAATGTAATGTCCAAAATATATCAAATCCCTACCGAAACATGTCTATGAGTAAAGGAACAAGTAACTGAGCTATAATCTGGGAGGAACTAGCTTGACAGGTTCCCTCTGTAGGCCTGCTCTGCTACTTGAGGCCTCTGATATTATTCTGTATGGTTCTAGGTCCAAAACCGAAATCCATTCCTCTTCTTTTGGATTTGGAGTAGCTCCTTCTCCCTCAAGCACTAAGCAACCTTTTTAGCTGAATGCTTCCACCATGTTATGGCTTGACCCTAGCCTCCTCACATGGGCTTAACCTGATAAGGGGATATCCTGTAATGTATTAATATAAGAACCTTATGCTTACCAAGCATGTACTGACTCATTGGGATTCTTCTTGATGGCTCTTCTCAAATTATGATAAAAGAAACCTTGGCTGGTTTTTTGAGTCTCTATCACCAATATGGTAATCGAGAAAGTAGGAGGAGTGGTGGGTCAGGGTCTCCACTAGTTGTTTCCTTAGATTTGTGGTAGAGGGGAATGACATTTGTTTTGACTCTTGTGGAGGGGATCTTGGGTTTGGAAGGGAAAAGTGTGAAGATGAAACGAGATGAGATGGACAGATATGAAGATGGAGAAGGGAAATCAAAATCTTGGGGCAGCAGATTAAGGAAGAGCTTTAGAAATGCTGAAGTCACTAGTTGATAACATTGCTTCCCTGGGGAACTTTAGAGAGAAAATTACCTCATGATGGTGTAGGACACTGCAGTTCGGTAGGCCAACTATCTCCAAAAAATCCATAGGTCCAAAAGTGGGGTAACATATCAAACATGAAGTCAATATTCTCCTGCGGGCTATATTGTTTCAAGAAAAGTGGCCCTAGACCCATGGACAAATTGATGCGTTGCAACCAGGGTCCTTGCAATGCACTTCATTTGTAGTTGTCAGCATTGAGACTGCACCAAAGTTAGCCTTGCATTCTTTGAAATCCCTATCTACTTCAGCAGAAACAGGTGCATTATGTGAAGCATAACCATTCACCATCGTATGATGTACCCTTTCTCTTGATAGAGAATCCAGTGGAAAAAAGAGGCTACCTGATTTAACACTGCTCGCTTGGGTAATGGCAGTAATGGTTAATGATATGCTGATCATAATGCATAATATGGAGGATCCCTCTTCTTGAAATACATTGGAGGTGGAACAGCACTCGTCCAGGATTTTCTTCCTAAGCATGAGCTTTACTTTTCCTAACTCAGGGAAATGAAGTTCCTAGCAAGATCCCTAGTACAGAAAGATCTTCATGGAATGGGAGAAAATGCAAAGATGTGGAAGTAACAAATCTTACTTGACAAATGGATTGGAGACACTGGTCCTTATCAGATTTCAAATCAATGCAGGTTAGTCGACCACTATGGTTTTTCACATAAGTTGTGCTTGAAAGTACCTCCAAAGACTGAGATCTGTCACCAAGAGCACTGTCAAACACTAGATGAATTGGAAAGTAAAAAGGTGCTTCAAACCTTGTCCTACCGGGCATGCCAAAATTGTATCAGTGTAAAATACAAAGCTCCAACAACATGTGGAAACTCATATTTGAAGTGGGGCATAAAACAGTTGTGACTTTGCATAACATGGGACCATCCTCAACACAGGATGAATTTTAAAATGGACTTCTAGCACTATGAGATGGCCCTCTGGAAGAAATGTTTACCAGGGTCTGAATATGAATTGTATCACAATTCTAAACTAATTCTAAGGTAATGGTGCCATGTGACTTGTTGGTACCCCAAATTTAATATCCTTGTCAAAGACCGAGCAACATCACAGATTTGAGAGGACAGCTTAGAGGTAAATAGATAATCAATGTATGTCGTTTTGTAGCTGGGGAGAAGTGATCTATTTGACTCTTTAGTTACCTATAGGTTTGTGACAGAGAGTGGGTAACACCTTAAAAGGATATGATCTGATCCTAACTATCATAGGTTGTACCTTTCAACCAAGGCAAGAGAACCTATTTTGTAACCTTTGTTATTTGAAAGGAGATACTGGTAAATTCTTCTTTTACATATATTTTATAGAGAATACCTTGGGGAAAATATAATCAACACACCAAATCTGACTCTCACGAGTTGTCACTTCCAAATTATGGAGATATTCTCACAACAAGGCAAAGGTTACTAAAGACATTTGGAAACCTAATTTGTTCTGCATACTTTAGTGAAAGGATTTTTATCTTGAGTGGGTATACAGAGAAAAACATGGGTAGTATGGGTAGGATTGGTTATTTGTTAAATGAATTTTGGTGGGAGGGGAGACAGAATGGACTTGACTCACCAAATCCTTGAGAGCTAATGAAAAACGGAAAGATTCAATCAACAAAATCAAGAATCAGATCTTAAAAAAGTCTCCAGGTGCTCGAGGGAAAATATTTTCGATTTCCCCCCACATTCAACTCCATTTTCATGTAAAACATGCCTCCATCCATTCACTAACCACTTCTGCCCCATATCAATCAAATCTGGCCCCTTGCATGCTCAGGAGAAGAAAAATGGAAAACTGAATCGGGCTTGAGAGTCAAACCATTTTAATGGCAAAATTTGTCTCTAGATATCTCCCACCAATCTCTAGATACCAAAATTAACCTGATCCTCTATTTGGTGTGTATAAGATAACAAGAAATCATGAAGACTCGCACTCCCAGGAGTTTTATAGAGAAAAAGGAGGGAAAATAAGATTTAGACACTCAACAACCGTTGATCTTTGATTTTGAATGTGGGCTGTCCACGTGGAAGATGCAAAAACAGGCTCGGGGGCTTCCTTTGACCTTTTTTGACCCTTTTGAAAAAATGGAAAAGTTTCCCATTTTGCTCCGCACCTCCGCTTTTGAAAAATGGGCCTAACACGTGTCCTGATGTGGGCCTCAAAAGAAACATGGAGAAATTCTGCCATTTGCCTCTTTCTTGGAAAAAGGAAAACTTTCCAAGTTTTCCCCACAACTCTGCCCTTGAGAAATACTTTTGACACGTGTCCCAATGTGGGTCCCAGTGGAACTACGCTTCCCCTTTGGATTTTAACTCTTTTTTTTCAAAAGGAAATTTTTCCAAATTTCCTTCGCGGGTCCACACCTCCATCGTTGATCGGGGCAAAACATTGACTATTTCCCATTGGGCTTGCGGGCCATTTTTTCTATTTTAACCTTTACGAAGGAAAGAGGTGAAAAGTTTGAATTTCCTCCGATGGTCCGCCTCCCTGCCCCCTATGAATTTTCAAATTTCCATGTGTCACCATGCTGCACCTTGAGGCGGTCCCAAAAATTTGATACTTTGAATGAGTGCAGACTCGCCACATGTCCTGTTCTGGAAAAGTATGGCCGAATGCTTGAAGCTTAGCACAAGGTTCCACGTGTCATGCTCCGAGGCAGTCTCATTTTGGTCATTGAAAATTCTAAGTAAAATGTAAAGCAAGTAGAGGCCTTCATGTGTCAGCTTGGTGCTTATTCAATTTGAAACTCAAGGGCCGATCCACGAACATGCACGGTTCCTCCACATGTCTCCATGGTGTAACTTCAAGATGGTTCCCAAAGTAGAGACCCTGAATTAGTGCGATCTCACCATGTGTCCTGTTCCGCTAAACTACTCCAACTACATCAAATTTTTTCTAAGTATGGGAAAGCAACGGAAGCCTCCATGTGTCCTCCCAGCGCTACTCCAAGGAAAATCCCAAAAGCATATCTTCAAATGAGCATCGTTCCTCCACATGTCCAAGAATTCTGGAAAACCCTTTGAAATTTATCTAAGTATGGGAAACCCAATGGAAGCCTCCACGTGTCCTCCCAACGCTACTTCAAAGCCAAACCAAAAAGTTGATTCTCAAATGAGTGTCGTTCCTCCAAGTGGACACATTTTTAAAATGAGGCTTTTCATGGAATTTCTGAAGTATTAAGTTGATCCGCATCCAACCAAGAGGTTCCATGTTTCCCTATCGACTGAATGATGCAAATTTGACCAGAAGAGACACCCGTCAAACCGTAAAACATAGAGAAATGTCCATTCGAACCAAGAAATGATGTTTTCTTCAAGGACAGAGAATTTAGACTGTTGCAAGGCTCAAACGAGACCCTTAGGGATGCATCAACTCATTTCTCCTTGAGTGCCTAAGGAAATAATGGAAAGAACAACAAATTTTGACTGTGGAGAATGGAGAAAATGGAAAAACGTGAGTTTTGAAGGGATAGAGCATGGGAGACCCAAAATACAGAGCTCTTCTAGAGGAAAAAAGGAACCATGAGACAAATATAGACCCACACATGATCTTCGACCTAAGAGCAGACTAAAAATGGCAATAAGACTGACCTAGCACCATACAGGGAAGGAGAAAATGACAGAGGCCGTGAATGAATAATTTTTCAAAGGCACAGATGGGGTGAGACCATTTTGAGCACCAACATCATGCAAATGAATTCATGTTGATGGTGATTCTTGTGTTCCTCCACAATATTGTGGGATTGTTCAAATGGGATTTGATAGATGTGAATGAGAAGGTGATTTTTGATCCCTCTCCTACTTTGGTGAATTGGTAACCCATTAACCTCTGTCTGTAATCACTGAAATAAGTTAATCCCATCTTAACTATAGTTTGTGAAAGGATGAAATAAATTTTTAATATATTATTACTCTCAAAGTCTTGTGAAATTTTATAGATTTTTTGTCATTTTAGAGATAATTTAATAATATTATTAATTAAATATATAATTACAAAAATAATTTAAAATAACTTGTCTTTCTTCATTTTTTTGTATGTATATGAAAACTTATATAGCTGCACCATCAAAAAATACAATCCACAACTCCATTTTATAATTGAGGTGAATCATGATGCTCTCGTACATAGTAAGAAGGTAAAATTATAAAGAGGATAAAACCTAGTATATTTATTGGAAGTCTACACAAAATGCCTATACAACTCAAAATATTATAATGTTGCAAGAAAAAGCTCAATACACTCAAGATTTGATTTCTATTTTGGTTGCAAGTCCCTGGAAGAGACACAAACATAGTAATGTTATTGAAAATTTGAAATTTAGCTGTCGTAATTTTGGATAATGCCAATCTAACTGAATGGGAACAATTTGGGTCATTTACTGCATTATAACTGTTGGTGAGAAAATTCGTTGGGTAGAAAAATTAGGTGTCTCCACCAACGTTCACGGGGCTACACCCCTTTGTATTGAATGATACAACTCCCATTATTGAAAGTAAACAAATCCTAATCCTATCTATATGTTGTGGGTGGCCAAATTGGTCAGGGATCACACAAGGACACTCCACTGGACCTGTGGCAAAGTGCTTATATGGGAGTACAAGGGATGAAATTACAGCGATAAAGGTAAATATGGGGAAATTATGCAAGAAAGATTACTGCCATGAGTAGATTGCAGAGCTCACACCCTGTAACCAGAGTATTTCAACCTTCAATATAGAGGAAATCACAATGAAGCTATCGGGACCAATGAATTAAGACACCAAGTTACTATCTAATTCTATACATGATCAAATATTGTTACAAAGTGCATGATAAAGAGAAATAGAAGTGTAGCTTTTATTCCATGTGTAGTGATGAATACAAAGCTTTAACCAAGCTATCATAATGCTACATAGTAAGAGTTCTTCCCAAAATCTGGAATCCTTTGGAATGGAGAGGCCATCCCAATTTATAGCAATTTGAATTGTCCTTTCACCTCCCTCACATGACTCTTCATTTCCATATTCCACTTGTGACCTTTCATTTTCCATGAATTAAGTATTTCTCTTATAATTTTGAGAAAATACTTTTTTACAAATCTAAAATAGGTCGCTTAAAGTGAATATGATGAAATACAATAATGATGCATAACGAAGAATTAGAATGGAGAGAGAAAAATGAGAGGGAAAGAGAGGATGAAGGAAGGAATGAAGGGAAAACACTCCTCATGACAAAATGCTTTGAATGACTTGATGCTGTCATGAACTTTGAGTGAAGATTTATGCCATTGGTGATATTCTTTGTTGAACTGAGCCATTGCGGTTGAATAAACTTGAATCATTTTCCACTAGATCTTCCTACACAACTGAACACCTTGATCCATGTTCTTGGAGCATCCCCGATGATTGTTGTACTGACTAAGCCATACTTATAATGGTTTACCATTTGCAAGTTATAATAAGGCAACTTCACAATACTAGTCCACGAGGGACTCTCAAATTGGTTGATGAACTCATTGACTTATTAAGAGAGTCACTCTGATCAACTCTCTTTGAATGACCATAGCTTCTTGAAGTGACAAATGATGAATCTCTTTTGACGATGATGTGCTTTAGTGATTCCTTGGAGGGTAACTGTGAGATGATCATTCCAACACCATGGTAGACACCGTCCAAGATCTCTAAAATCATTGATTGCACCTGATAAATCCAGAACTCAGTACCTGTGCATTTTTTGAGCATTGTATATCTCATATCCATGATGCGGATCCAAACTTGGAAGGGAAAAGTTACTCATCGACAGATGCAAGTATCACATTCTTGCTCATGAGAGTGTGAGAATCCCAAATGGTGATCATCTTTAACACTGAATGGGATTATCTCCTCTAATGCCTTATTGTGCCAAACTTGTCTTTTGCAGAACTCCTGTTATTGCTTAGTAAGTGCACCTCTAGCAAGGTTACAAGAGTATAGTTAGTGTCATAGTCAGCTGACTTCCCAACCTCAACTGGCTTTGCCTTGCTCAATGAATTATTCTCAACCCATATCTTGTTGTGCCTTCCCTCACACCACGTAGCTTTGAGATTTTCTGGCTATTCCTCAGGGTCAGCACTACTGATTGGAGGAATTCCTTACAATCGGAAAGGAAATGGTTGATTTAGGTCCCAAGAAGGGTTGAGATGTAGGCATTTTTAATGACTTTGCCCTGCGATCCTCCAACTATACAATGGTCTGCCTATATTTATTTGTTTCAAGCCTAGGAGCTGAAATGGTAGATTCTTGCCATAGGTAACAGAACCACCTTCATGTGAAGCTTGGCCCAATGAGATGCATGGTCATCTTTAGTAATTTCACCGCAGATGTCAGATTCCAATAATATAGTTCTTCTCAACTTTTGGGTTGGAAACTGGGGTTCAACATACTCCACATTACCTGAGTAATTCCTTCATCTGAAGAAACGTGGATGTAGTAATGAGATTTATTCTTTCGTTTCGGCTTCCATATCTATGAGATCTCTTCGAGACTTGGTATGAATACCTATTACAATAGGGACTTCTTGGCATGAAAACTATTTTACACATTTAATATAATTTTCAACGGGATCATGGCTCATCGGGTGTTTACATGGTGCTTTCACCCACTTAGAGACCCTGAGAAGTTACTATTTTTAGTAAGTGGGAATTTCATTGCCTTTTTGGCTTCACAAGTTTTTCTTCATGCTTTCTAGGGAAAAACTCCTAATGTACAATCAGTCCCACCTAGGCTACTCTCCTAAAAAATAGGGACTTCATGGCGTGAAAACTAGTTCATGCAAAACTAGATTTTTCAATGATCATTCCCTCCAATTTTCGTGCAATTTCACCCACTGGAACCATGAGAAGTGGAGAGGTAGCTCGCTTATGTTTTCCACTACCATGTCATGGAAGCCATTAATGGAGTTTGAAATTTTTAGGTATAGTTTTTGTCTCCATTCGTGATGAAATCAAATCCATTGTGATATGTTTTTTCTTCTTGTCTCACTGGTGAAATTTCTCTTCAATCTAGTTGCCGGTTTGACGGAAAATTGAACTTTGTTCTTCGTGGAGTCGGAAGTGAATTTTTTTTTATCATGGGTAAATAGTTTTGAAGGGACTATACCCTGTATATAGAAGGGATTTATTGTGAGCATTCCTTTCTTAAAACTAGAGGTTTGGATATGATTTTTTTAATGGTCCTTTAAGATGAGAATAACTTTAACAACATATGGTTTTTCAATCCATGCACCGGTTTGGAAGATTTCTTCAAATTTCGATTTCATGTCAATGGAGGATTTCCACTGAATTCTTCTTCTTTGTTCTTAGTTTCTTCATTCTTGCCTCGATGAAATATTATTCTAAGACCTATATATCACCATGAGGTAGAGGAATTAATTGATGTGGTGGAAGTTGGTTTGAGCTTTGGCAATGGTGGAGTGGCAGTGAGAAGTTGCAAAGAAAGTTACATAACAAGTTGTGCACGGAGTGAGTTAGATGTTAGTAGTTAGAAGCAAGAGGAATTTTTTAAAATTTAAAAATTATGCACATAGAGGGCTGGGCATATTTTTTCCCCCCTAACGTCCCTCTCCTCAAAGGGATGTAAGGGACATAAGTTTACATGGTAAGCAAGAAGATGACACATGGCATCGATCCGACGACAGGGAGGTGAGTGTTCTAAAATTAACTTTAAAGCACTGAGGGGCTGGAAGCAGGTCCCATGGGTGACCAAAAGTCTCTCTTAGAGGTATGGGAAAAAATTTCAAGTTTTTATGTCCCTGACATATGAGGTACATGATAGACATCAAATTCTCACAATGGCGATCTTGGAGTTGACACGTGGTGGAGATCTGGTGGTAGGGAATTCTGAGCTCCAAATTACACCCAGGGGCTAAACTAGTAATCCTGATGGTTGCATGGGGTTCCATAGGTCAAATGGGGGCTGAGAGAATTTTTTCAAGGTTTCTTTCCTTGACCCTTAGGGATGTCAGGGACACAAAATCTCATCAGGATCCTGGAGCTGACATGTGTCCTCCCAAAATTTGGCTAACTCCCGAACTCACTCTAAGAGGACAACTTGTGACGATGATAACTTGAGCTCCCGATGGACTTTTTTGGAAAAAAATTATATGATCCTAACTATAAATGTCATTTTTAATCCAATGATGGGGTATAATTAAGTCTTTATTCTTCCATTTTATCCCTGAAAAATTGAATTTTTGATTTGGTACTCCACTTGTGCATGAGAAAAATTACCTGCAGACCTAATGCAAAAAAGTGTTGTGAAAAATCTGATTTCACCACAATGTAGTGATTTTAATTATATTTTTGAAGATGTTTTATGTTTCTCCTAACTCCATTTGGAACTCCCATAATCACCTTCCAAAGCTCAGCGACTGTTTTGGCCTGTGTACTAACTTTATGCCTATGAACCCTAATTTTGGCAAACTACCCCAACTTCTCTGAGCCCTTCTTGAATCTTCCTGAATCATTTCCATGATGTCCCAAGACCTTTTATATCACCTCCATGTCTAGTTTGAGCTCTTTTGTTCCACTCCATGGGGTTGCTCCAGTCCCAGGAAGGCTAGTGATAGCCCTTCCTACAACTACCTGTAGCTTGCAACTTTTCATGAATTCCTAAAATCACCTAGGGGGAATGAATGTACTTTCCTAAATCACCTAGGGGGATGAGATAACGTTAATTGGGAGGTCACTTGGACTGACTAGACAGACCCGAGGTGTCTTGGAATGGTAGGACTTGAAAAAAATAACACCGAGGTAAAGTTGTCAGGCTCGGAAATTGTTAATTTCCTTGTTGCAAATTTGCATGACAACTGTGATTGAGGCCAAATATGGGGACCTTTTAGGGAGACATTTTTTAAGGTGGGCCATAATATCATGAGTACATATTAGGTCACATTTAGATGTTTGAATTGAAAGATTAAAACAAAAGACATCTAGACCTTTTCTCAAAAGAAAAATAGAAAATATGTTTGAGGGTATTTGTGGGGTGCTTTCCCACAAATACTATAAATAAAAAATGAGACAAAATCATAAATAATTATAGGAGTAAGTGCAAAAAATGGTGATTGTTTAAAGAAATGATTAAAATTTTAGCCTTGGATCCAAAATATGTGAGATGCCCTTAAAGAGGGTATGTGTTCTATGCATTTTTTTTAGAAAAAAAATAATAAAGGAAAAAATGTGAGAAATGCCATGACCTCTCCATGTTATTTTAGATGAGCAATGGTGCGAGTAAGAAGATAAATATTTGTAAGTTTTTTACTTTTATATCTATTTTTTATTTTTTATTTCAATCTTCCCATCCATATCCCCACATTCAACTATGATCTTTGCATGGACTCATAAGATTTTCTTTTGAGATAAAATTATATACATATTCCTCTCAACAAAATTTGACCTTTTTTATAGGAGGAAAAACATAGAAGGGAACCTCCAATTGATGAGATATGTTATTTGAAAAAAGAAGATGCTACAAAAAAAGTTCTTCCTCCAACAATTTCATCAATAAAAACAAAAAAACTAATGTTGGTAAGTTGATATTTCCATACATATGTTTTTGTTTATACTATTAAATTATCTCAAAATAAATTCTCTCAATTATTTATTCTTGTCAAATCCATTGCACCTTCTAGGGGTGCATGTGCTAGTAAACAACATACTGAGAAGGCTAGTCAAGCACATATTTATTCATAATAACACGTGTATTGTTTTTTTAATTTGTGGGTCATCTTATTTTCTTTAAATATTATGTGTTAAATTTGTTTTTTAGGAGTAGAAAACATAAAGGATCACCTACAAATTATGACTCATGCCATACAAAAGAAAGTGATAATATGGGGTTGATTATAATTTTTTTTATAAAAAATGGAGCATTATAATCTAAGATGACTAAAAACATTTACAAACCTTTCTTCGTCAGTTGTACCAATTGTCAACACATTGAATAAAATAAATAAATATATTGATCCTTTAGAGGTAAAATTGAGTAATTGACAATATTATACATATATTTTAATGTAAAATAACTAGTTTATGTATTTGTGTTAATTTTTTATGCACCTTCTAATTTCAATAATTTTATTTCAGCTATGAACTATGAATAAAGGAAATAATGAAAACCTTTCAAGATATAGGTGAAAAATAGGCAAATCTCACAACAAGACACATATCGACCATTAAAATGGTAATAAGAAGAAGTTTTTAGAAAAATTTATGACATGTGATATAGATAAATGTGAATGTTAACATGTTTTCCTTAAAAAAACCATAATTTTATTAGATCTATAAACTATTAATTTTCTACTCTAGAATGCACAAAATTCCAAAAAAAAAATTTAGCTTCAAATAATTTAGTTGAAATGACAAAAAATGCTCTTAGTAAACTAGAACTAGTGATGTAAATTGTTAAAAAATGACTAGAAGAAATGGAAATGAATGCACATAATATTATAATAAGAAAACAAACATTTGTACACAAGGTTTAATCCTAGATTCAACATCATTTTCTCAAATGTGCAGCAACAACTCATAAGTATGATACATGAAAATCTCAAGTTTACTACAGGTAGACAGGTAGCTCCCTGAGTTGGTACATGCAGCTCTTGAGTATAATACATGTAGTTCCTAAGTTGGTACACAGAAACTCTTAATTATGATACAAGTGGATCCTGAGTATGTTATTAGTAGCCTCCCAAGTTTCTACAAGAAGCTCCTAATTATGCTACATGATTAATTTTCTAAATATAGATAATCCTTTGAAAGGCCGTCCAATCTAAAATTTATTTCAATGTAGATATGATGAAATGATACAAAGTTAAAAATTTTATTTGAACACTTGAATTTAATCAAATACCATCTTGATAAAAATGTGAATGTCATAATAGTATTGAACTTGAGGTAATAAAATGTATATGTTTCTTGTAGACCTCTATAACAAAAAACCCATGGTGAAGTTTACTGAAAAATCTAAGCTGCCGAAATATTCCATGAAATATGGAATGGTAAGTATTCTGAGCTTAACATCAAGTATGAAGGTTTTTGTTTTTCAGTATATTATATAATTTAAATTTATTAATATAAAATTTAACTAATATCACTCAAAATCACTAATGTAATATATAATATTACATTTAATCCTTACAAATAATAATGTGAGTGCTAATCCTAAGATTATTCCTAACAGATGATGATGGTTATGATGATGACGACGATAATGAAGACAATGATGATGATGACGATGAAGATCACCACAACCACGATGACTATGAAAATGAAAATAATGACATTGATGATGAAAAAAATGAAAACAACGAAAATAAGGAAAAATTAGTTTCTTCATTGAAATTTTAGCCATATCTAATCATGAGGCATATCAAGCTTTAAAATATCATATTACATATGCAACTCATGTATCTAATGGTACTTGTAGGTTGTATTTTTTTTATCATTATAATGGTTTGGACTGGTGTTGTCCATATAAAACGGTGTGGCTCAATCCTTATTAAAAAAATATAAATTATGAAACATAACTACCAAATAATTAACCCTAAATGATATATCTTAAAACCATATGAAAAACCATCAATTGTAAACGTAAAAAAATAATTAGTGGTTTTCTTTGAGTTGTACAATTCAATGTTTGATGTCTAGATTTATTGTTTATAGTTTTTTCTTTCATTAAAAAATTAGGATTTTGTATAGCATTATGTTTATTATTAAACTATATTAAATATGTTTATATGTGTATATGTTATCTATATTAGGGGTTATTATTTTTCAATTTCATATAACATTTTGTTATAGATTTATTATTAGATTAAATTTAAAAAAATTAGTAGTCACATTAATCTTAAAATATGCATATTTTCTTCTTGTAAATTAGTTTCTTGATTAAAATTTTAATTGTCTCTAAACATGATCCAAAGCATACACACCTTCACACACACTCAATCAAGAGGTATTAGATAAAAAACTTCAATTCAGTCTTAGTCTTGCAAAAAAATGGACTCCTCTCTATGCTAAGAAACCACCAATCAGGAAAAAATATACCTTGTATGCTCAAGGGACTGATTAAATTCTTAAAACATGTTTAAGATCATTCACTCATGTTCTTCCAACCTTCAATTCAAATAAATACTCCCAAAATGCTTCAATTTACTTGTTTGACTCTAAACTTCCCTTAAGCTTCTTGAGACAAGGTTGATGGAAGGATATGAGTTGGAACAAATCAAAAATCACACAAACCAATTCAAATCATATTTTATTACCCTTTTTGGTATTTGAGGTACATGAAAAAAGGTTTGATACAATTCCCAAATCAAATCCTAATTATTTCACAATCACCCCTTCTTGACTCCCTCTTCCTTACCAACCCTGCCTCAAGTCAAAAATTGATGTAAATTTTGCTTTCTTGATCCATTTAATAGGTTATCCAAATTTTTAGGAACCCATTTGGGCTTACATCTCATGTACAAGAATTCACCATAGCTTTCTTTAGAAGAAATATCTCAAACTACATAATCAAAACTATAATTAGGTCTCCTTGTTGTATGTTATAGGACTTTTTAAGGACTGTCATTAAGATCTTCTTAATGTTTCAATATCTTTAAATCTTGATTAGGCTACTAAAAAGATAGTTTGTTGAAATTTATAGCCTGTGTGATGGGTTTTTCTTGGCCCTCTAACAACTTAATTTTTCTAAACCCTAAGGGTTTACTCCTACAGGTCTAGAAGCACAAATTTCCCACCATTTTCTTTGTACCACTTTTCAATGCCTCAAACCACTGGGATTAGGTCTGCACACACTAATAGAAGGAAGAAAACTTAGTGGTAAGACTTATTTTCACTTTTATGTATATGGTTGCATCAATATCCACTATATTTTCCCTCCAAAATAGGGTATAAAATGCTATAAATTTGTCAACTCATCTAATAATTACAATCATGTTTGACATATTGTTTGTGTGAGTCATTTTCCACATCATTAGGCAGGTTATCTCACTTAGGAAAGGTCATAGGTCTAGGTGTTAGTTAGGGGTCATTATGATATTCCAGGAATGTAACTCCCCTTCTCCACTTTGAGAGGTAATGATTACTAGGCACTAGGGGTTACACAACACCCTCTATATGTACAACACCCTTAAGATCTATAAGAGTGTGCAATTTTTTTATCTTAACAAGGTTATACCCCTTTTTTGAATCTTGCATGCATGTTGGTTAATGCTTTCTCCTTCATGGGACCTTGTCACACTGTCAGTTTGCACTTTCGTATATGTTCATGTTATCCCTCATGATCCTCATGCTTCAATTTTTCATTTCTTCTCTCATGGTATCAGAGCACACATTGTGTGGTTCCGTGTAACTCTTCGGTATTTTCATGTTTTTTTGCCTTTCAATTCGTGATAAAAATTTTGAGTTTCATTGAGCGTCTTTCATAATGGATATTCCATTTCATGCTCTACATTGCATTGATTCTAGGCTTTCAAATCCTCTGTTTAGGTTTGTTCATGGTTACTGGTTTGTGTTTTTTGTGCTCGTGGTTTTAGGGAGTTTTTAGCACTTGGTATGCATTTTTGCAGTGTTTTATAGTTTCAGATTTAAGCCTTTATGGTGTTGGTTTTACAAGGTTTACGATGGTGGAGGTTTTTCCTTGACCCAACTCGGCCCCAGCTATTGAGCAAGTTAGTTCTTGACTAGCTCACCACTCTCATTTTTTTATAGCCTACTCAACCTACCTTCCTTGTAACTCACATTTCTACATTTGCTTCAGTTTTCGGGTTTTGTATTCATTGCGCGTCTTTGACCACTCAACCTCCTTCATGCACTGTTTGTACCATTGTTTCCTTGACCTCATAACCCCCTCTATTTTGGTGTTTTTCCTCTCTCTGCAGTTGGTTACTTGAGGCAGCTCATTGATCCACTACCTTCCCTGTGTTTTCTCTACACTCCTATGAGTTTCTTCACCCATGTGTCATTATGCCTCTGGCATCACTTACCATATTTTATTGTGGCTTGTGTATTATGTTAGATTCCTCAATTGGAACCATGTTTTATCAACATCTTTTCCATCCGAGCCTTTTAACCTCTGGTCCTTCCTATGCCTATTTGGGTTGTTTGGTGCATCATCAGGCCTTGATTTCACCCATCCTCGTGCACCAGAGTTGTGTCATATTGTCTAGTTCCCCCTCTTGTTGGTAACCTTGGTTACTCCACTGACCTACTCTAACCTGCCTAATGTGTATCTTGTGACTATTCTCACTCCTCAATTCACTTAGCTACCTGATGGCTTGATCCTGGTAACCTCCCCTCAAGAGTCCACATGACACCCATGCTCAGACACCTATCCATCCTTTTGGACAAATATTACCTTCATCTTGTCCACGTAGCACCGGACTCAGACTTGACTCCACTCTGTAGCATGGTCGCATTTAGCCAACTCCCCAGACTCCACTGCACTCCACCATGGAATCTCTCCATGCATTGACTAGGTTGGTATCCAAATCTCCCCATTGCCAACTCCACCAAACTCGAATCAACTGAGCCGAATCAAATGAATTACTCTAGCTTTCCCCACTGAACATGCTCTTTCAAGCTCACCCAACTAGCTTCACTGAGCTTGCTAGCATATGCTCACCCTTTGAAGCTAGCTAGACATCCTTCATCCCTTTTTGATTTTTTTTACATTTTTTACCTTTATTACATTTTAAGAGAATTATAGGGAAAACAAATAAAACTTCATTTCTATAGGGGGGTATATTTTTAAGGCTCCCCATATAGGGTTATTGGGATTTCTGGGCCACATTTTCTGGCTCATCTGTTGTAGTTCTCCTCTTTACATATGGTTAGTGATGCATACTGCCATATCCTTGCAGAAAGAGAGACTTATTTTTTGCACCATGAGATGCATTTTTTATCACATTGAAGAAGTGTACCCTTGTATTGATTTTCACATTTTGTGCTTGATTGCGTGTCGTTTCTCTATGCTTTTGACTAGGACTTCATTATGGCCTCCACTCTTAGCGTGAATCATCACCTACTGTGAGGTGATTTTTCAACTATCTGACATCACATGAATGCACCCTATTGTAATCACACACTACTTATAAAATGTACACATACAGGGGTTTTATAATTATTCTTCTTGGGTGTCGTATTTCTTGTAGATGCATTATCGGCTGAGTTTGACATATTTGCATACTTTCACCTTCTTATTTTGAACCCTTGCACCTATTTCTTCCACTTATGCATCATGGAGGATGATCTTTTCTACACTTGAGAATCGCAGGATCACCTTACACCCTCCATCCACTTCTTCTTAGGAGAGAGAACTATACATCATTGGCTGTGCTTCCATGGAATGCTACTTAACCAACGAGGGTCTTACACACTTATTGCTTGGGCCAGTTCATGCACCCACTGATTCTAGTCATCTTGAGGACTTTCTCGACACTTGCAACCATGTTGTTGTTCACTTGATGTTACATCATCACCAGACCTCTTCACTATTCATGTGGTAGACTCTAGATCCTCCCCACCATATCTGAAGCATCTTTCAATCCTTGTTTTGAGATCCTTCACATAGTTCCACCATTGTTTCTACTGATTGATTTAGTTTGTCTCCTCTTGGTTCTTCATGTGATGGTATTTCCATTGAAATAGACTCACTTGATTCTACTTCTGATAATGAGGATTGTGCTCCCAGTTCTGATGCTGAGAGTACTACATCGAGGACTCCTCTCCTCCTCTCTCACCTTTCTAGAGTGTGTTGACACCCCTCCCATCTCATCAAATATCAATAAATCCCATTCTCAGCCTCATACTATTCATTACACTAGCATCCTTTCCACTTCTAGTGTGTAAGGACCTTTCCACTCCTCTTCCTTCATGCATGGATGACATATACATATTTGACATTACTCTTTTATTTTTCAAACCCCCTCTTTGGGACAAGTATCTTCCCAACCTTGGTCATCTTCTTTCTGGAGAGTCCACTTGTGATGCATTACATGTTCCTCATCCTTCTATAGGTGTTTTTAAGGATTCCATCATCTCCTTTATTGGGAGTGCCCCTCCTAGGACTCTTATCACTTCCAAATTTTAGGAGACCTTCATTGATCCACCCTTACTAGTGGATCCATTTTCTATTGTGGGGGTTATTGCAGTTTCTTTCACATCAATTGGTCATCCTTTCTACGGGTGTTCTTCTTCTTTACTCGGATAGTTTTGTGCTACACTGGCATTAAATTACCTTCCTCCTTGGTACTCCATTTCTAGACCTATGTAACACTTCCATGGACGAGACTAAGAGTTTTTCGTATTACTACCTTCAGTTTCCTTCGTAGAGTGGGCAGAATTCCAACACTCCATTTATGTCCTTCCTAAAGGGTAGGAACACACATAGTTTTTTGGGGATGTCTCTTCTTCAGTCCAAAGTTAGAGGACCAAATCATTGTAACTCTTTTGGAGACTTCCTATAGTTTCATAGTTCAGATCCGTCCATGGAATCTTCTGTGTTCCTCTTGTATCTTCCTCTTCTTCTTCTTTCTAAGAGATTTCCCTTTTGTACATGGGTACCTTATTAGGTTCCTTCAGTGGTTGGGACCCATCTTTGGCATCTTTCTTAGATTAGAGAGTGTTTTTTTCTCTTGTGGTGGATTTTTTTTCCCACTGGGTTTTTTTCCATTGCTTGGGATCTTTGTTATGCATAGGTATCTCATTAGGATTTTGTGCTGAGGCCCATTCCTCTATTTTGACTTGCCACCTCATCCTAAGTTATGATGAAGGGGGGTGTTGGTGTGAGACACATTCCACATCACTAGGTAGAGTCATCTCACTTAGGTGAGGTCATAGGTCAAGGTGTCATTTATGGGTCATTATGGTATTACGTTACACATCAGTGCATCAGTGAATCATATGCATCATATGGGAGCTACTTTCCATTCTAGGAATGTAACTCTCCCTCTCCAATTTAGAGGTCATCATTGCAGGAACTGGGGGTTACTCAACACCTTCTATATGTACACCACTTCTGAGCTATGAAAGTGGTAGTTTTTGGATTGTAACAAGGTTATGCCCCTTTGTCAAATGTTTACATGCACATTGGTTTATGTTAGCTCCTTCACACAACCTCGTCACGCTGCTAGTTTTCACTTTCATCAAAGTTCACGCTATCCCTTGCAATCCTCATGCTTCGCGTTTTCACATTCTCCCTCACACACTCCCTTGAGGTCTTCTTCACGTCTTCACGAAGGATTAATGCCTCACTTAAACATTTGAGGACTCTTCTCAAAATCGATACTTCATTAACTTACAATCTTACATGTATTACAACTCTCCAAATTGATTGTTACAGATTACCTAAAGCATTCTTAAACTTGGATACACATTCTACTAACAAAATCTTGCAAGACAACTCATACTAATACCATGATATTGAAGATTAGAAATCATTCTACTCATGCTCAAATTCATATTAAATTATATTCAAGATTAATACACAAAATTTTAAGTCCGTAAATCATTGTTTGCGAAAAATTTCCCATTGAAACACTTTCTTGGAGCTCCCAAAAACACTTTCATTGATTGATCAATGCCAAGAAAAAAAATACAAAGAACATTATAAACCTCCTTTATTTGAATTCTTGCTCATAACTGACCACCATGGACCTATGACCAAGTCATATGAGGAAATTTCATGACAAGAAGGGTGTAAACAATATTAAGAGTCACAATAGCTCCATATACATCATAATGGAACCCCTAGATAATAATGAGACCCAAACAACCTATTAGGACCCACTAAAATACTTATACCTACTAAGCAAGCCAAAAAATGACTCCAAAGAAGATCAAAAATTCAAATCTAAAAATGGAGGGAAACTCCAAAATTTGAAATTTTGACCCCCTTAGAGCTCAAAAGACCTTCGACATGACTCTTAAGTCACCCTAAGACACCTCTAAGATCCTAGAAAATAAAAATTGATTGAAATATTCCTAAATCAATCCTGGGGTGATGCTCCTTCATCAAAGAACGAGGCATATAAAGGTTAAAATATCATATGATGTATTACATATGAAATGCATGTCCATTGGTATTTACAAGTTGTATTTGCTTTTTTATCATAACGACAATTTTGAGTGATGTTATCCATATAAGAACACATGGATTGCTTAAATCATTATTCACATGGATTTTAAACCTTAGGATTGGATCTCATATCTCCTCGACACTGGTATGATACACTTGTAATTTTTAATTTTTATTTCTTATTAATTTTAATTTATAATTTGTAATTTTCTAACTTTTTTATTTTTAATATTAATTCAATTAATTTTTTAATTTTTTTTATCAATTTTTAATTTTAATTAATTTTAAATTTAATTTTTTTTATATTTTTAATTTTAATTAATTTTTATCAATAATATTTTAGATGAATTATTTGTGGATGTTTTATACTTGATGTGGGTATGAAAAAAACACTTATGTTAAATTTTGGTTGTTATTGTAGATGAAGGAAGAACGAGACCGTCTACATAAAGGGAAACATAAAAAATTCATTAGGAAAATCCCCAACTGTTATCGTCTGTATCATTTACGATCGACACAACTCTGTGATGGACAACATAAAAATGATAAAAAAAAATATGTGGGTTGTGAACAGTCAAGTCAAAGCAATTTTACACAAAAACATTTCCCATGTCTTACGTAATGAGGAGATCAATTGTTCTTCATGATCCTGTTAGGGATTTGCATCAACAAAAAAAATTTCATGTTATCCTAGATAAGAAAACACAAATGTTTGTGCGTGTGTACATTATAATGTAGCAACGTAGGTACGTTGTTTTGTGTTCCTGAAAATTCTTCCTTAAAGAAGCTAATAAGATCTAATGATATTCATATAAGTAATTATCTCTGTGAAGAGATGCATGCATATTATAATGCCCATATCATTACCACCCCTTGATTGTAGTTTCATGGGCTCGACTTGGCATTGGTTTGAGTGAGTTAGTTATTCTAGCGTTGTGCTTACATTATGAATAATTCATAAAATAATGGTACCTTTTGAATTGAGCATTTGCGACAATAAGATAATAAGGGAAATTTTGAAGTGCCCCTTTTTTGGACTAACCTTTTGGAACCTTAGTATCATCCTTATGTCTTTGATTTCTGAGGTGAATTCATTCTTCTCACGACTCATCCAATTCGGGATCATTCTCAAACCTTGAGTTGAAATAGTTATAAATTTATTTATAACATTAAACATCGATCTAACTAAAGCGTAATTTGTTATCAATAAAAGGATTATGCATAATTCCTCAATAAAGATATTTACGTGTGTAAATTAAGGGGCATATCAAGAGCGCAGTGTAGGTTTGGATTAAATAAAATGTTTGAAAAATTAAATAAAGCATGAAATGAGCACAATAAAAGAGTTTTCATTTAAAAAACAAAATAAATAAATAATTCTTTATTATTCTTAAATATCTCCAAATTTATTTTGGAGCTTGAACCAAACCTCATTTCAAGAAGAATTAATGTACCTTGGGTATTGTAATTTTGGTTTGCTGCAAGAAGATTATGATAATTTTTTCTTGAGGCTTGTGAGTTCCTTACGGGAGGAATTTTGGAAAATTCTTGGTCAGAGAATGTCTTTTTCAAACTCATGGTTTTGAAATTGGAGCTTCTATGGTTTGTGTGATGTATTGCTTTTGGATGCTTACATTAAAGGTGTGAACTGTTCATAGATATGTCTTTTGGCAAGAGGCAAAGATGAATTCACCACAACAGTATTTCACCATTCTTTCCTGCCTAGATTGAAACTTTGGAGCATGATTTTGAACCCACATAAGTTTGAAGATTTTTTTTGGTTGCTATTCTACTTAGTTATTTGACAATTTTATTCATAGGCCTTTTTGTCAATTTCCCTAGCCCTAGGTCAGAATGTGGGATGTTCTTTTGTTAGGAAATTGCCGTAGCCTCTCTGGCATCAAAGAATGGATAGTGCACATTTGTTTTTTGCCATATTATATATATATGCCCCACCCATGTCATATAATTGTGTAGAAAGCAGGCTGTTGCAAAAATTAGAAAAGGTAATTTATTTTAAAGCCAAATTCCACAACCTTTCAATCCATCCCTACTAATTGACTAGGGAGCTTAGAACAGCCAAGCTGGATTCCAACAAAGTTTAGTTTACGTTGGGATAGTCAAAATTTTTGGAGGTTAGTTATCTAGTGCCTGTGGATCATTTGGTTGCAGCGTGGGTAGTTTTGGGAATACCTTGATAGGCTAATGTCAAATGTCCACAAAGGAATACATACTCAATGCAAAAACAATTGTTTAATACAGTCTTGTATTCCTTCAGAAAAATTGTGGTTTGTTAATGCGTGTAAAGCCTATTTTGACAACAATGGATTTTCATGTTAAAACACTATTGATTTGTTAAAACAGACTTCGAAAGCTTCTAAGGAAATAAAAAATTGATAGGTATGGAAGACATTAGTCAAGTTCCATGATCCCTTTGAACATCATACACCCAACTCATTTCAAAATGTGGGAGCTTTGACATTCATTGAGTACATTGTGAAATATTTACCACAAATTGCATGATAGGCTCTTGAACAACATTGATTATTTTTTCTGTTGTGAAATGTGGAAAAGCCCGTGCAAGGCTTGAATTGTTTCGTATAACGAGGAAGCCAAACTGGTTTTTAGGTTTCCAGGATGCCTAGAGTTGTTTTCCCTTGAAATGTAGAAACTTAAGCCTGTGTATGGGGTTTTTGAAAATTGATCTTGACAAAATTTCCTAAAAAATGTGGACACATTGTTAGTGTAGCTAGATGGAAGACCATGTCTACATAGGACCATGAATTTACTTCGAGCTTTAATGTGTGCCAAAAATGGAAGGTTAAGGAAGTGCATGTATTCTTAAAGTTGGACACCATATGGGAGATTGTTAAAAAAGTTGTCAAGTGAATAAAATATGCATATACTATCATGTTTTCGAAACATGGGAAGCGTGATCAACGCTCATGAACTGTTTGACTGAAAATCCCTTATAAATGCATGGTCTTGGCACAAGAAAAAATAAGAGGTTTGGAGCAATTTTGGACAACCATCAACCATCGATTGCGGTGACGATGAATTGCGTGACATAGGTATGGATTTCCTCTTCTTCTTGCATTTAAATCACGACACTCTATCGTGTCATTTGTGGTTGGGTTTCAATAATTTGGATCATTGAAAATATCATCTAGAAAGAATGTTACAAATTTTACCCTGTCCAAAACCTTCAAAACATAGAAAAAATGGCCTCATAAATTATGCGCATGGAGTGCCACACCCTAATGTACCTTGAATCCAAAACTTCTATTTGATCCTTGGTAACGTAGGACACTATGGAAAACTTAACTCAGTTGTTTGAATGATTTTAATGCCTTTCCGAGTCGAGTATTGAATCCCATTTTATTATATCAGCCACCTGTGGTGAGGTGTTCAATTTAATAAAAGGTGATCGGTTCCATCTTGCAGATGCCTCTTTGTTTGAGCGAAACTAAAAAATACAGCCACCTACCTCTAGAATGTAAATAGAATAATTGGAACCAAATTTCAGTTATGCAAAAACACTATTGGAGGATTATTTTTGCAAGTGGTTTTTGAGGCCGTCCAACCATTGTGATGACATGAAATTTCAGTTGCAATTACGATTATCAACCCCTCGGAGATACCCTTGTAACTTGAGCATTGTTCGTCATTATTCATTCGACTTCCGCTGGATGTGATGAAGTATATGTATATTGGGGAATAAGTGGAAATCTTCCAAATTTTTGCTTGAAATCAATATGAGTGTTTTCGGGACCCAAATTGTAAGCACTATTGTTATTTGGGACAATTTTCTCAACTTGCTACTTTAGATAGAAACTCCTTCTACGGGTCATGTTTGACTTCTAACAACACGTGAGGCCTTTTTAATATTGCCACAATGCTATGTAGAGTATTATTCGATATTTTATCTTGTATGAATGGATTTTGAAATGTATCATGTTTTTTTCTCTCTCCTCCCTCTTCTCTCTCCATAAATGACTATTATACTTTGTTTGATTTGAAAATGTAAGTGAATTGGAAACTGTAAATTGGTTTGAAATGAAATGAAAATGGACATGAAATGAAATTGGTTATAACATTTTGAATGGAAAATAAAATGTCTATGTTGTCATGCTTATGTGCAACAAGAAAATTTCTCAATCTTCGAAACATGACAATCGTACCCTACTGCAAATGACATTTCTCAAAGTTTGAATGCATGACTAACGCCCTATCTTCATTATCTCTCCCTATATCCATGACCTCACTCTTATCCTATCTATATGAGAAGTTTTCAAAATGAGTTCTATGTCAGAATTTATGATTGAGGTGATTTAGGGTTAGTACCAGTCCCATTTCAAGGACTGGCCCTGTCAAGATTTCAGATCCATCAAGACAGGGCTTTTAGTAAGCTTGGGAAATGCGTCATTTTTAGATCTTCTCGAAGCATGGTGCATTACCCCTTGAACTAGATGCAAAATTGACTGTAGACTCATACCAAGGAATATTGTTATCAGAGAGCTAAGATTGATTTATGTAATCATTGTTTCCATGAGGTTATCACAAGTATAGTTAGCAGTAGTTGGTCAGCAAAAGTACTATTTCTTATGTAGTTGTACTTTTAGCATGTTTGACTACACTGCGAAAACTTACCCCTATTTCAGTATATCAAGTTAAGCAATTCCAGTTGAGCTCTAGAAGGATTTATGAGTAAAAAAAATGATGGTTAGAGGACCCAGGTATTATCAGATCCCTAGGGGATAGGTAATCTCATAAGCACATTACACAAACACCTAGGCAATGAATTTATATCCACTAATAATATATTTCCTTTGGCATTTTATCAACCTTGGAGCCATGAAAGATTACATCTAGAATTTTTAGGGATATAATGCTCCTATATTCAAGGAGAGATTGATACTCCACCAAATCTTATTTGGTTGGGTTTGTTACTTACGTAACAATATATCAACTCTCATTACATGATTTATTTATAAGCTCAACTCCAAAGTCATACATATATAATTGTTAATATAAAAGCTAATAGGATTAGTCACTACCATTTACATATACAAGCATAATGTAATATTACAATATTGCATTTACATTCACCAACATATATAACTTATCAATGTGAGCACTAGAGAATGTTTTCCCCTAACATTCCCCCCTCAGTGAGAACATGGGGAAAACCTTCCTTGTATTGCAACATGTCGCTTTTTCGTAGCTTGCTCATGATCTGGATGGTTTTTACGAAAATTCCGGATGGTTTACCAAGTGGTTAACCAACTCACACCAAAATAGTTTTCCAAGGTAGATTACTAAGAACCATTGGGACTAGTTATAGTCATTTGTCCATTGGATTACTAACAAGGTCAAGTATAGATGGTTTTCCAGTGGATCCAACAACCACAATATCATGATGTTACGGTAATATCATCGGCTCTCATCACATTTCACCAAAGGGAATAACATAGGAAATCTGTCAAAATTTTGCCATTTCTGTATACACTTTGGAAAATAAAAAATGAAATGGAACATTGGATGGCATGTTACCCCCCACAATGTGAAATTTCCATTTATATAAGCTTGGGGTGCTGCAAACCCAATACTTCAACATGACTGTAAAAATGAAATTTGAGGACTGAAGTCACCACAACTGAAAGGCCAAATCACACTCATTCAAAAAATGCCACCAGACCTTCTGTGCAGACCTACGTCATTAGTGACTGATGAGAGATCATTGATTGACCGCAGAACCTCTAGATACCTCCTTCCTCCAATAAAATGACAGAAACTCGTGCTTAATTCACCTTGAATTCTTTATGATCATTTGTTGTCAAGAGCAGAACTTGATACCTTGGTCGAGCTTCCTCAAGTTTAGCAATGAAATCTTCATCTCTTGCCTCATGGAAATTCTTTTTCAACAATTTTCGTACTAGACAACTTTCATCAGCTGTCATGATAGCTATAAATGCATTACTCTTCAACTTCTAGATATTTTGGCATTCCTGGACTCACTGATACTGAGATTCTACTCAAAAAAATAGAATAGGAACATCTTTTGGATGGCTGAGAAACTCATGACATATTTAATCTTGACAATAATTAAACTAACTTTAACTAGGATATTAAATTGTAAAACTTTACAAATAAAAATCGCATCGATTTCGAATTACCGTGTAAAAGTTCCTAGGAAGATTAACAAAGTCATGTAATGAATGAGCCTAATTTAAGATTAAAATCTGGGGGAGCAACGAATAAAAATAATCTTAAAATGGATAGAACTATTAATCGTAGTGACATCTCTGTTCTTAATCGGGTTGAATGGAGGACACTGAAGAGATCTTATTTCTCTGGAGCTACTGCAACAAAGATAAATTCTAATTTGATCCAAATTTTACCTCCAACTTGCATTCAAAACTTGAAAAGGTGAAATTAAGTGGCAAAGAAAGGGATTGTTATAGAATCATTGAATTTTTGAAAAAGTAAACTTTGCAGAAAACATTAAGTTAATTGGCCATCATTGACACTATAATGCTTGTTGTTTATTTCTTACAACAAACTCACGTGAATGGAACTGGACCTAATTGGATTTTTGTGATATGAATCTGATTTTGATAAGGGAACACAACAAGACGTATTGATTGGCTCCTTGTAACATTGACTTTGAACAAATACCCAATGTCCCCCATATGCCATAAACGTGAATGTCTATCCACTTACATCCTTTGATTATAAGAAAACTTCTGTGGATATGCCAAAAGTGTGCATGAGTTGTTAGCCCTGATATACTTGGCCAACAACGAATCTGTTCTTTGAATACAAATCAAGATTCAGAATCAGATAGTATATTGCACAATGCTGTGGTAGAAGGCATCTATATGTCCCAAATTATATTACCTAGAAACTCTACCTTTTTACATGCAACAGTGTCTTCCACCATACTTGTCAAGCATCTTTACCTAACATCTCCTAGATCCAAAAAGGTACATGTATCAAATGAATAAAAGTTTCAATTCATGAGAAGAAATTCTCTTACATATCTGACATAGGAAAAATATATGAACCTCTCGCTCTACACACTTTTATTGTCTATGCTTCTCTAAACTGAAATAAGTGCACCATACACAGTGGAAAAATCACAATACTATTGTCCCTGACAAATGTTTAGGATTTACATTACCAGTTCTAGGACTAACCCTGCTGTGAATTGCAAGAGTATTACACAGACAACCAAGAGAATGAACTTAACACGTTAATTGTGTTTTTCTCAAAGCAACAATGGGATTATCATACGGAATACATGTAATATTGTATCTACAATATACTAGGAGATTCTGCTCTTATATTCATATGAGATACTTTATTTCCATTTCAAATCCATGATGTGGTTCAATGTTTTTGCACATGATGTGACAATACTACTAATTCTAATTACATGAGTTTTTTATAACTCCAAACCATATATATATATATGTATATATATATATATATCCACATATATATATATATATATATATATATATATATATATATATATATATATATATATATATATATATATATATATATATATATATATATATATATATTATTGTTATTATAACAATAATATATTACCACTACCTTTTACATATATAGGCATAATGTAATATTACATTATTATCATGTTGCATTGGACCAACGTTGTAAGAGGATCCATTTTATTATATCTGAATCATCATCAAGAGAAAGAAATTAAAATCTTGTTATTTAAAATTTTTTGTACCATAGTAATTTTAGATGTGATTGTACCAATAAAATTGATGGTAGTAATCTGGTAATGGCATAATTAATTTACCTTCTAGTCATGTATTGACCTAGGAGATATCTTAGCCTTCAAAGAAAAGTATAAAAAAAATCATGCCCGTGTTTCCATTTTAGGCAAAAAGCGTGAACCAAACTTATAATTTGAAATATCAACCCTTATGGTATGGAATAGTCCCCTTAAGATTAACTGTTGCCAAATTTTGCATCCCTTGCAAAATCTAGGTAACTTGCACAAGTGTTAGACTTGGCAGATATTCAGAGGCAAATTTGAAGAAACTGCGGAGGCTTTGAGCATGCCGTGGATGGAGGAACATTACCGCAAAGAATCTTCGTAGAATTGCGATAAGAAGAAATTTCCGTGGGATGAAGAAAATAATCTGCGTGTGGATATTAAAAGCTATGTTATTATAAATAGTGCCACATGATAAAAAAGTAGTGAAAGGTAGGCCACGAGTCACATGAAGCAAGTCACATCATTAGGGTAAGCCGTGGAAGGTTTTGGAAATCCACACAGAACTAGGGTGCTAAGATACAAAGAAATGATCCATGGATATCAAATAGCCACACAAGACTAATTTCCACTTTTGAGAGCAATAAGGGACATTCTTGAGTTAAACCAGAGCATTAGAAACTAGTGTACAAAGACATTAGGAAGAAAAAGGAAACACCCAAAAATAGTTAAAGTGGAAAGGAATCTAGCTGATCTTGTTGCTAGAAATCTTATTTCACCAAAGTACAAGGATCCTGGGAGTCTGATCATCACTATTTTTGTAAATGGTTAGTCAATCTCTAATTTTTTCGTGGATCTTGGTTCTGCCATCAATGTTATAACTACATATATGTTTGGTCTGTTGTCTCTAATAGGATTGTAGCCAACCAATGCCATTCTCCAATTGACAGATTAGTCTATTGTTGTACCAGATGGATTGATTAAGGATGTAATGGTCACAGTTGAATCTTGGGAGTATCCCTTCGATTTTATGGTATTACAACCTAAAGCTTGAAAGTTGGGATATCCGGTCATCTTAGGAATTCCCTGGTTGGCTACTGTTGTTGCATATATTGACTATAGGTTGAGAAAAATGGCCATTTTAAATGGGGAAAAATCAAATAATAATTTCATTGTATCCTCCTACCTAGCCATATGTGGATGTTTATGAACATGTTATGGGTAGATTATTCAGATACTAATCATTTGAATTCTTCTTATCTGTCCACCATTGTAGTGAAAAATCACATGGAAGAAATTGTTGAGTCATACACAATGTCTGATGAAAAGGACATTGTGGCTATGAAAATTGGAACTGAGGCTATAGAACCATCTATTTTGAATATAGCAGATAATATTACCTTGGTAAGTGACATTTCCAATGAAATTTGTTAATAAACCTATGCTTATCATGATTAATGTTCAGTCACTGATTTCTATTATCCTTTAACCAAGGTTATGTCTCTTGAAAATATGATTATTTTGCACATGCTTCAGCCTCATGTTTTTCCCTTGAATTCTTTAATTGTTGATGCAGAGCTCACTATTTTGAAAGATACCAAGCAAGTGACTGTTGACATAGGAAAAGAGCTAACCATTGGTAATAACTTAGATTCCAGCCATGAGACTAGGGTTGTAGAAATCTAGAGGAATCATTCCCAAGCTTTTGTTTGGGATTATACTGATATGAAAGGGATCCATCCAAGCATCTACACTCACCTTATCTACACCGAGGATGTTAAACCTGTGAAACATCCACAACGAAGAATTAATCTATCACTTGGAGACATAGTAAAAAATGAGATAGAAAAATTCTTGAAGGTAGGATTCATCTATCCTATATCTGATAGTCAGTGGGTATCACCACTAGTTATAGTTCCCAAGAAAAATGGTAAATGGAGAGTCTTTTTATACTATAGGGAACTTAGTAGAGCCACCAACAAAGACTACTTTCCCCTTCCCTTTATTGATCATGTTTTGGACAAGCTTGCAGGTAAGAAATATTTATCCTTCTTGGATGGGTTTAGTGGGTATAACCAAAATAGTATTGCACCTGTTGATCAGTATAAAACCACCTTCACTTGTCCTTGGGGTACATTTACATATAAAGTCTTGCCATTTGGGATTTGTAATGCACCAACTAATTTCCAGAGAGCAGTTTTGGCCATTTTTACAAATCTTACAAATAAATGTGTTGAAGTTTACATGGATGAGTTCATTTTCCATGGTTCCACATTTGATGAATCTTTGAACAATCTTGAAAAAGTATTAACTAGATGTGAGAAAAACCAACTTTCATTGAGTCATGAAAAATGTCTGATTATGGTTGATCAAGGAATTGTCTTAGGTCATCATATTTTTGGTAAAGGAATATAGGTTGACCCCAAAAATATTGAAGTGATTACTCAACTACCTACGCCAACAAATCAGAATGACATCAAGATTTTCCTTGGACATGCAGGGTATTATAGGTGGTTCATCAAAGAATTTAGTAAAATTGTTGCACCTATGTTTTCTTTGCTGAAAAAAGATTATGTTTTTGAATGGTCTCCTCAATGTCAGTAGGCTTTTGAGATTATCAAAGATAAGTTAACCACTTCTCCAGTCTTGAGAGTACCCGACTGAGGGCAGCCTTTCCATATTCACACTAATGCATCTAATACAACAATGGAGTTGTTCTTGGACAAAAGGATGAAGGAGATCAAATGTATGCCATTTATTTTATTAGCAAGAATCTGACCCCTACAGAGAGAAACTACACCACTACGGAAAAAGAATTTTTAGTTGTTGTTTACTCTCTGAATAAATTCAGATATTATATTTCTAGATACAAAATATTTGTTTATACCAACCATTCGGCCATAAGAGGATTTGAATGTTTTGGGAGAATAAGAAGCATTCTAGGATCATTTTATAGATGAACACTTGTTTGCAATATTGACTTAGCCTCCATGGTTTGTCGATCTTGCAAATTACCTAACTATAGGGAATTTTCTAGCTTACTTTACGAATAAGAAATGGAAGAGATTAGTTAAAAACAACTCAACATATAAATGGTGTAACGAAATTTTATTTAAATGTTTTCTTGATATGGTTCTTTGCAGGTGTTTTCGTGAGGATTAAGTATATGATATATACTGATATCTTGTCATGATGAGCCTAGAGGAGGCCATTATTTAGTGAAGAGGGACAATTCAAAAGGTCCTTGGAGTTGGGTATTACTGACCTTCTCTTCACAAGTCTGTCAATAAGTACATATGGTAGTGTGATGCATGTCAAAGAATGGGAAAGCCTACATTCTCCATGGAAATGCCTCTCAATCCTCAGCTGGTCTTAGGACCATTTGAGAAGTGGGGTATTGATTTCATCAAAAAATTTGATCCCCCATCCTTTTGGAAAGAGTTTCTGTTGTGTGCACTAATTATGTCACAAAGTGGGCCAAGTTTCAAGCATTGGCATCTACCAATGAAGATGTTATAGCTAAATTTTTGTACAAGTAACAACGGGGTTATGTTGAGATTTGGCACCCCTAGAGCTATTGTACCTGATCAAGGACCTCAATTTGTGTCTAACATAATTGAGGCTTTCCTAAATATCTACTGAATCAAGCATCGGAAGTCATCACCATATCACCCCTAATCCAATAGGCAGGTAGAAGTTATAAATAGAGAGCTAAAGAATATTTTAACCAAAGTTGTCAATGCAAACAGAAAAAATTGGGTACCATATGACCTATGACCTATATACTTATAAATATGAATTTTTTAGGGTCACTGTCACTGTGACTTTAATATGAGGTAATATCCCATAGATGAAATAGAAACATACATAAAGCAATAACCCCATATTATTATACATGTCATTACTTAACTAGTTCTACTAACATTTTGTGTTCCCTATAAAAGCTATAAATTAGAAATGGGAACTTATGAATGCCATAAATTATCTATGCTTATTGGTAATAATTTTTGTTTAAATTCAAAATTTGGTCATTATTAGAAATTTGTTAGATGAACTATAAACATAGGTGCTTGAATTCTAATAAATATTTGGAATTTGAATCCCTTGTTATAAAGGAAGGTGAATCATGTGCACTAGTAGGTGAATGTATATAATTTTATAATTAAATGTAATTAGAATTTAATATGCTTGTTTGAGGCCATAAAACTCTATATTAAATATTAGGTGATTGAATTGTTCTAATAATGTTATACCTGGTATATGAAGTTTTTATATAACCTTTAGGATTTGAATTTACATTCTATATACTACATTAGTAAGTAAATCATGTGGACTCTAGAGCTGTGAGACTCCATAGCTACTTTTTTATGGAACTTTAGAGCTATAAAACTCTAGATCCATTCCCAAGTGATTAATGTTATTATGATATTTGATTCCAAGAATACCAACTATATAATCAATGTAATATAAATAAACATACATTTATGATAATACATCCATAAAACTATTTTCTTTCATTATAGTGTCATGAACGCATGAATCTTTACATCAATAAACATACAACTTACATTATCATTATAATAACCACGTCACAAGAGATCATGTGCCAACAAGACATTATTCAATGAATCATCCTTAGATCCTTCACCTCTATCTTTATACATGCACTTTCTCCCTATGTATCTATATTGATATATGTGTTTTGATTTGTATCTCCTCCCACTCTAATCTATAAAACAAAGGTTTAGATACTCACAAAGAACTCATTAAAACACCGTATTGACTAGACTAACATGTTCTAAAAATACCTTCTTATAAATTAAATGAACCTTCTCCTTTATAAAATAACACATATTATCTTCTATCAAGGTATATGAATGACCTAACACTAGGACAAATGTTCTCAACTCAGGTTTCCCTATTCTTTTATATTATTTCCTTGAGTACTCTATTTTTAGTCTTTATTGAAAGGTGTTCCTAGACCTCATTTCTACTAATAAACTCCTCATAAATTCTATTTAATAGGTTATCCTCATGTAAAATAACTCCACCAACCTCTAAACACTCTTTCATGCCCTCTCTTTCTAACAACATGTTCCTTTTCAAAACTAAACCCAAAACAAGGTATTGGTTGTCGTAATAGGATTATTAAGGGATTGTATAGTTTCTCTCTCCAATTATTGTAAGGTTTTTTATGCATTCAAAAAATTATCCATACTCATATATATGGTAAAAAACTCCTCCACACACCTCTTACACTAGTTCAAAAGTTCACAACATCATCATGCAACATAAGACTTCTTGACAAAGTTTTATGACCGTAAAAAAAAAGTGGTATGAGAAATAAGGTTTTACACACCCTCAAATCTAAAAAAATAACTCATAATTCTCCTAAAGTTTCATGCAATTCCCATGGTTAGTTTTCAAGATATATGCTCTTTTTACCTTCACTAAACCCTAACTTAAGTTCGTAGGACAGAAAAAAAGGAAAGTTTCCCTTTATTTTTACAAGTAGGGTCTAGGATCCAAACCATCACCTCAAAGTTGCAATAGACTCTATCCATTTTCCTTGCAACACTCTATTTCATTTATTTTTACTACATATGCTTCTAAAACTCCTTACACTCATCAAACTCAACCTTCATTACTATGTACATGGTAGCAATCTTCTAAATTAGCTTTATTTTATGTGTTCTTGGTTTTAGATCCTCTCCAACACCTTATGAAATTACTCATTGTATTCCATTATATTTCTTTGTTTATTCTTACCTATTAACCTGTAAAAAATCAATAACTCTAACTTTCAAAACTATATTTAATAGTGTACATGACAATTTACTGTCTATTTATTAATCATTAATGATAACTAATAAAACTTAATCACTCTAAGGCTTTGAACCTTCTCTAAAACCTCCCTTATTCACTCTTCAAACTCTTCAAATGATTTATTATTCAAGAAAACATGTAAAATTCTACCTTCTACAAGGCCACATACATCATTTTGAGTATGAGAAACAATAAATAAACACAAACATATTGATATTCCTATAAATTAATTCATCCATCAATATCAACCATCAATTTAATGCATAGAACACAACATTTATTCATTATTCATCATTTTCCAAACTTACAAGCTTTTTTCAATAGAGAACCTGCGAATTTCATGATCTTTTTTTGAAAAACTACATAATCCCATGCATTCCTGGGGGTTCCTCCTTTCTATCTACCCCATATTACTTCATCTACCTCAATATCTCTCTCATTCATTCAAATACTTCCCTATTTCATGATGTTTTCTTGAATACAAACAACTAATTTTCATACCCCTACCTAGGGGTGAAAAGTCATTTACATGTGTGAGAACATTATGATAGGTTAACAAACACTTGATAATCACACATTTGACCTCCCTAGATATTACATGAAATATCATGGGTTAAATGACACTTAAATAAAGATCCACCACCTTAGGACTACTTGAAAAATCAAATTTTCAAACTAAGCATTTTAGAGGGAAAATCTAATTTGAAGGATTTACACATAATGGAGAGAAAATATGGGTTGAAACCCATTATAATAGACCCTAAATGACCTCTAACACATACACAAACCAAAAATTTCTAAAATAAACCAAAATCTCTTCTTGGCCTTGATGCTCCTGCATCAATATTCATGCCTCATTACAAGGCCAATAATTCTTTCTTGGGATATTGAATCCTCTCATCTTGTTCTCCTGATTAGTTTTTTTTAGAAGAGATATGTAGGATTTAATTTGTACCTCTATGATAAAAAAATTTTACAATATAACCATAATTACGTTAGATAACCTAAACAAGATAATTAGTCGTAGAAAGATTTCACATAGTCAGTTTTATAATTTTGGGATCTTCTTTCAAAATAAACCTAAAATAAATATCATCATCAAAATCATATGGTTTGAATCCACGGATATTCTCAACAATTATTATCTAAAAAAGTGTTCCCTTAAAAACACACTATACACATCCTAGAAGGTTTTTTACATTTCTAACAAAGTTTATCCTATTTGGTAAGATACTACGCAAATTTAACGGATAACTTTTCACCCATTTCCCTTCTTACTTATTTAATTTCGTATTTTAATTTCTTATTATGATTCTTTCAAGGAGTTGCATTTTTATTCCCAGTATGGATATCAAAATGTGTGTGTCCAAAACCTACTTGTATATTTTCACCCTTCTTCTTTACTAACAAGAACAAACATGAATATTTTGACCCTTTCTACCTCTTGTTTTTTATTGATAGGAACAAGCATGGTTACTTTGACACTTTATATCAAAATAAAGATCAAAAAATTTGATCGACAGCTAACTATTAGCATTATAGAGATGTTCCAACACTCTAACTGAATAACGGTGGTTTGTTGATAGTTGATTTTATTAGTACCATTTCCCTTCAAGATTTTTATTTTCACAGTGTACCATTTCTAATTTCATCTTCAACCACGGGTTATGATAAACTTATTCTAAAATGGTACATTTTTATTTTTGAGTTTGATTTGGCTTTGTGGGTGATGTGCAGGTGAATTTCTCCTTCCTATAAAATTATAAGTAATCCTTTGGTGATCCACTTGGTGACATATCAAGATGGTAAATAGAGTCACACATGTTGAATCAAATAAGGGAAATTCAGACAACTATAATACGTCGATGCATCTTTAAATTTCTTACAGTCACCTTATAATCTAGTCACAATCGCCAAGGTGCCCATGCCCTACATGCGGGCGCCGACTATGTAGAAATCTACTCATAAATTCCATAATATACAATGTCTCCCTTAGTGTCCTAGAGAATAGTGGTTATTCATATTGATTCAACACTTTACCATACCTAATGAGGTTCACATAATTACCAAAGTAGATCCTCTATGATACCTTTTATCTCACACTCATCTCTCAGGATGCCTTACAAGATGGGTCATGTTGCTCACAGAATTTGATTTCAAATTCATCCCACATAAATCCATCAAAGGCCAAATTATCACCGATCAACTCGCTGAAACCCCTCTTTCTGATGCATCACCCATCTGTGATACTTTTTGAGATGAATTTACTACTTGCGCCATTGACACTGGCACTTGTACTATTGTATTTTGTATGGGTATCATTTCCTCTCAAGTTTCGTGGCTCAGGATTGTGTTTATCACCCCACATGGTGATCATCTCCCATTTTTGTATCACTGTAGGGTTATTCTCATGTACTAACAACATCATTGAATATGAATCCCTCATCCCTAGCCTTACTGTCACCCAAAAACTTCTTATTCACAAATATATGAATTCATGGAGGCTCCATCTCATTATTAATCAAGTTAATGATGACATGTATCAAACCAAAGAGGAACGTGTCTTGTCTCATATGATAACCTTGTCAAAGTAATATTGGCTACATTCAATCTCTACTCTCTTAATGTCATCCCTCAAAAATAAAATCATCATGCATATGTATTGCTTGTGCAACATCACTCATACCTCAAGACATCACTAATGAACAAGCCACATTTATAATTCATCACTTATGGCATATTTTTACTAATAGTCTGGATTTAAAATCAAGTGTTGTCACACACAGTAATGATTTTCCTGATTGTTTCACTCAAATCTATAAATTTCTATATCAACAAACCATTCTCAACAATTTTCAACCACATGAAGCTTGTCATCTATGACGAGAGGTCACGTGATATGTAATAATTGGCACTTCATTATTTAAAATATCATTCGATGGTCATTTGATGCAATTTTTTAGACTAGAAAACATCCCCATGGTTGTATCTCAAGTTCATGAGAGTCTATGAGGTGGTCACTTCTCTATGAAAAATATATGTCTCACAAGATCCTACACTGAGGCTAATATTGGCCTACCATGGAACAAGATTTGGATTAGATTGCACCAAACGTTGTGATAAATGCCAAAAACATAGCAATATCCATCATGTTCCTACATATTACCTTCATCCCATTGCCCCATCATGACCCTTTTCCTTATGGGGTTTTGATTTCATTGGAAAGATTAATCCAGAATCGGTTGATGGCCATAAGTTCATTATTACTACTACACAGTATTTTACTAAATGGGTTAAATTACACCTTTGCAAACCACTCTTAGTCTCGATATCTGTTGTTTTCTCACCACTCACATTATTACAATATTTGGAATTCCCTCCACTATCATCAATTATAATGGTTCTCCTTTCAAGAATAAGGATGTTAAAAGGCTTTGTGTAAAATTTAAGATCAATAAAACCTTTTCCACTCCTTATTATCCATAGGGAAATGGCTAAGTTAAAGCCAATAATAAAACCATTGTCAAAATATTATGCAAGATATTGATACTAGTGGCGATGATTAGCATAGTCAAATTCTATATGCTTTTTGGGCTTGCCGCACTAGTGTGTGTACCCCCACCAATGCTACACCCTTTTCTCTAGTTTACGATACTGAGGCGGTCATCCCCTTAGAGCTAGAAATACCCTCATTGTAGGTATCACTTAAAGGAATTCTCAAAGATAATGAATATCATGAAAATTGATTCTATGAACTTGACATGCCTGATTCTTACCATGTGCAAGCTCTAGAATATATTTGTGTATATCAAAAGAAAATTGCAAAAGATTATAACAAAAAAATCCTCCTCGGAGAATTCAATATTGGTGATCTTGTATTAAAAGAGAAATCAAAAGAACACAAATTTTGAGGCTTATCTAAAATTGAAATTCAAACCTAATTGGCTCAGTCCCTATGTTATCACTGAAAAAAATTGGGGTGAAATCTATCATTTTTTCACTCTCCTTAGTAATCCACTGAAGAACCCACTTAATGTGATGCATGTCAAACCCTATTATGCATAAACACATTCATTACCTATGATTCACTCTAGTTCCATGGTTCATATTTGACTGATGGGGGTCTAATTATGAAATGAACCTCATATCCATTACACATTTCACACTTTGTGCTTACATGTTACATATTTCTAGTATTTATTCTCACATCGCACATTACCCAATGACACACTCTTATTCTATGGTTCATTATTGACTATTGATGGGGATTCCTATAAATTAACCTCATCTCATACACATTCATCCACTCAAGGACACGCTGCTCCTATAATCTTCACACTTTACATATCCATTCCATCACACTATTACATTACATTTTATATCTTGGTTGCATCTACTCTTGTTAGCTTATTATATTTACATGTTACACTTTTTTTCCATGCTAGATGGATTCTTCGTATGTCATTATCATTATATATATACACATGTGCGTTCACTTGGTATTTTGTGGTGAATGTAGATATCTTTACAGGTTTTACACACTACAATGATGTTTAGCATTATACCTATTACCAGTCCCACCAAGGCTCATAGAGGCATCTACCTTTACTACTCTCATATCACATTACAGGTTTATTGTTTCATAATTTACTTACTTCTAATTTCTAGCACATTATTTTCCTTAATTGATACAACATATACCTTGAAATACTATTTATCTTTCTAACATGCTAATGGGTGCTTCATGTGTAGCATTTTATCTTGCAAGACTATATACCACCATGGTTATCTAATCATTATTTTCTTGATCTTGTTGCTACTATATGATATTGTTTGCAGGTTATGCCCTATATATTGTTTGATCTTTGCTTATATGTTTTTTCCCACTTTGGCCATGATTATCTTGTGACATTATGATTTATGTCCCGTGTTTGAAACCCACTTTTTGTGGTTTATCTTGTCTACATACTTTATTGTTACATTTATTTCTATTACATGTTAGCTTTTGAACTAACACATATTTATAGCCCACTTTTTTTTCATGTGCCTTGGTTTCTACCATGCACATCCCCTACCCCTGTAGGTATCCACTTCAAATCAGCATCAGTACCCTCTCCTTTGGGAATCATTCTCCTACTATCGTCATTTGCATTCCCAAAAATGAGGGGGCATACATTTGGTGAAAAAATCACCCTTACATCATCTCATAGCTATAACACAATCGTAGTACAGTATAAAATGAGCACAATATAGGAAAATAGTCACAAAACATGGCCATAATCTAGACTTGGGTCAAAACATAGTATAGACACCAACCCCAGACTCAGACACTCAGCACTTGGGTGTTCCAGGCCTCTCCTAAGTGCTAATGTCCTATGGGTAGATATAATTAATTTCTCAGATCATTACATTTCACAGAAGCCTTCAGAGTAGTTCTACAGTTACAGGCACAGTCCTCCAGTCACAGAAATGCATTCTATCTCCTATAATTGGAACTACTTTAGAACAATCAAGACAAAAGGATCAATAGGAACTAAATCAAGATGCATACCATCTGTAGTGGTGCTTATTGGGTAGATTTGTGGAAGGAGGGTAAAACTAGACTTCTCTCCCTAACACTTGCTCTTGGCATGAGATCACCCAAAAAAATCGTCTATTGGCTTGAGATCACCCAAAAAAGATTACTTGATCTGGCATGAGATCACCCAAAAAATTCACTCTTCACATCATTTCAAGACATTTTTCTATCCCTTACACTCTTTTTACATTAGGTGCACACTTTATTTTACTACTACTTTTGTATACTTCCACTTTTACATACTTTACTCATATTTTTCATATACATGACCTTTACGACTATTTTTCTCTTCTTTTGTAGGTCCATTTCCTTAATACACAACAAGAAGCATCCTACAACATTAAACATACAAGCACAATAATATATATAGTCGATGCATATGCTTCACCCTTAGGGTCACTTTCCTTTCCTAGTCTCCACGCTTCACTTTGCAATCACTCCACACTTCACTTGTCCACTCGACACACTATTCACCACACTCTACATGATCATAAGGTACACATCTCTTATCTACTTTATGTTATTGAGTATTCACTCAAAAACATAAAGTGGGGGTAAATGTAGACATAAAATCATGCACTTGGGTACATTTCTAGGTCCTAAAAGCATACTAGCATTTACATGATTCCTAAGTAAGAAAACTAGTGGTTGAAAACTACCTTTGGCATCTTTTATTTGTCTCTTACTTTCTACTTGGTCTTACACACCCTATATCCCAATCAAAACTTAACTTGTTTATATTTTATGGATCTTCAGACACCAATGCCCTAACCAGAACAGTAGTGCCTATGCACTCTTGTCCCCTATAGGTTCACCCATGACCCTTTCTTATCTTAATCTCATTTTGGGTCTCTTTTATCTTTTGGGCATCTTTTTCACTTATGGGTCAGCCTTCCAGTTGTCAATTATGAAATTCAAACAAGGGAATCATATAAATACATAGTTATGTGTTTCAAAATAAGGGAGCAAAATTAAACATTACTATCATCACCTAAAATTTGCATTCAAAGGAACTAAAGCACTTCTAAAGGAATTTATCTAGCATCCATTCAAGGGAAAAGGGGTGCATACATACATAGGAAGGGGAAGTCTATTCAATTTCATCCACACATATTATTACATTTCTACATTCTAGCTATAACCTACTATCAAGTGAAACTTACAAAGGGCATAGGGCATCATTTCTACACACACACACACATAAGAATGACATGGAGTCTAATATGTAGTGTAGTTCTTGGTCATAAGTTCACTCTCAGGATGATTGTCGCGGGGTCAATCTTTCGACTCCCCATTTTGATATTTTCCTTTTTATGGTTTGATGTGGTTTGTGGGCTTGTGTAGGTGAACTTCTCTTTTTTAGGTTACAAGTATCATCATCGATCATTATGTAAACATCATGTAATCAACATAGATAAATTTTGAAACCCTTCTGACATAACAAAAAGTGGATTCTAATCCCCTATATAGTCACTAGTGCCCAAGAGCAATCACTAGTGCACAGGTGCCTCTGTCCTGCTATGAGTTCCCATTTCCAAGTTTTTTCCTGTACTCCAGATTATCCAGTGACCAGTGAAAACCCTGTTTACAATATGTTCATTAGTTTCACCTATCCAGATCACTTCCTTTCCATTCAGAAATCACCTAAGTCATCTATCTCTATGCCTTTCTTAGGGTTTCATAATTTATATCTCAGTTTTCTTATGTCGTTATTATATTTTAGCATCTATAAATTATTTAATTCAATAATTACTTTACAATCTGATTTAATTAAAATTAAATTAAATCAATACCTTGCTTATTAATGCTCTTTAAACAAATGTTAACCCTTTTATGTGATTAAGTGTACTTTTTATAAATTAAGCCCAAAATTAAATAAATAATGTGTATCATTGTGAATGAAACTAAATTCTCTCATGATTAATGGAATCGAGACCTATGAAGTTAAAAAATAATTGAATGGTAGTTAGGATGGGACCATCTTAAGTTGTTTGTTAAGTGAAATAAAAGGAAATGCAATCTAGAGAAAAAGGAAAAAATATGTTCATTTCAAGTTCCCTTTGAACCTTAAAGGCTAATGATGAAATATGATTACGATTAAGGGTTTAACCTAAAAATGTGATAGTGTGGAATATATCTATTCATGAAGTACATGTTATGGTTGGGTCATGGTTTCATAATCGTTCATTTATATAAGTGTGACTATGCATGTACCTTGGGTCATCTTGTTATTTATGGGTTCTCCATGTTGGTGGAAACATTTTTGAGTATGTAGGGTGTTGCACAATTGTCTCAAGTAAAATAAAAGTGAAAAAAAAAATATCTTAGTCTTTTGGTCTTGTGTTTGGGTCCCATAGGGTGGGCGCTACATATATTTGTTACATGATATCACGGTTATTTTTCATCTTCTTATGTTGTAGTTTTTGACCGATTCACATCTTTGTTCTTGAAATTTTGAAAATTAAATATGTTTTGCATATGTTCTTATGGTTGTTTATTTTTTCATTTTTTACGTTGCAATTTGTGAATAAAAAAACTCCCATGTGTAGTAATAAGCAACAAAAGTGAGGTATTACTCTGCATCAATCAACATGTCTTGTTGGTGCATAACATATGGGTAGAGGAATAATTGGTTAACATTTCCCTCAAGGACAAGTGAAGAACATAGTGTATTAGAGTTCAGTCATTAGTGTATTATTCCTGATTTACTTATATTTTTGGTAGTAGAGTTTCAAAATTAGATCGACATCTCATGGGATTTGAATCTCTCGAAGTATGTACATGTGCCTCCATCATAAAGGGTACATTGTTGATAAGTACCTTTAAATATGTCATGGGATTTAACAATTCACAAGTCGCAACGACTCACTTTCCACAAATCAACAATTGACATAGGTGGTAGGGATCAACAAGGATTTACATTCACCGCACTATCAATATTTAAATCTCTTAATGGATTACATATATCACCTCCATTCTCTTTTCAACGTTATTTTAAGATGAAAGACAATGCATATATATCTATTAGGAAGATAGAGGAATCCCACTTATTAAAATGTAAAAAGTAAGGTTTTACATTATTACTCACTAATAATATATTTTTGGAATATATATTTATTCCATTAAATTAAAAATTTTAATATCTATTATTGTTTGTTAAAGGTGTAGACACAAAATCATGCACATATTACTATTTTTACTATGCCGTCAAGTATGTTGTTATATGCATGGATCTTAAGTAAAAAATGTATTCATTGGTGATACAATCCTTTGTCCATCCATTAGTTTTGATTGTTTCTATTGTCTTGCTCTCTCACATCTGTCATTTGTGTACCCAGTTCTGGTCAAGTCACAGGGATCCCTGTCTGTCAGTATTTTCACATATGTCATCATTTATCCCAGGACACTAGAGCCCATGCTGGACACTAGCCACCCAGGTGCTCTTTCCATTCTAGGTGCTATTGTATCCTCTTTGTTCTTTTTACTTTTTGACATTTTTGGTCAGCCTTTCTAGTTTTCTTATCCTTATCCAAGCTCATAGTCAACCTTTTGGTCACTAATGTCAAAATTCAAACAAGAGATCCATATATATACACAACATACACTCTATTATTTTGGCTGAAAATTCTAAGGGGAAATCTCATCTACATACTATCACTACCATCAAAGGGACTACATTTTTGGGCTGCATACACTACATAGGAAGGGGAAGTGCTCAATTCCATATCACACATTTTCATCTTATCTAGCCATAATCCCGCTATCTTGGCATCATTGGCGTGAGGGAAACCTAAGGACACTATTACACACACAAGCACAAAGAACTACATGGAGTCTGGAATGTAGTGTAGCACTCAGTCATAAGTTCAATCATTGGGTGACTATCGTGGTCAGTCTGACTTCACATATTGCATTTTCATTCCAATTTGATGTGTTTGTGAGCTTGTGTAGGTAGCTAGGGTTTGTGTTACAGGTTACAGGTACCCTCAGTGATCCAAGTGTGAATATCAGGTGATCAACATGAAGTGATAGCGAAACCTAGCGTGACATAGAAGAAAATTAGATTCTGAGCTTCTTCTGCACAGTCACTAGCACCCAGTGCAATCACCTTGTCCAGCCCCAAGTTCCCGTGTCTGGCATTATTCTCAGAGTCTAGATTTTATAGAGAGTAGTTACGACAAAGTTCTAACCCTATTCAACACTTTACACTACCCAGATCAGTTCCAGATTGCGCAGGATTCAGCTAAGTCATTTCTCTCTCCTATTTACTTATAGTGTTGCATTGTTTGAGTGCTTAGCATTTGTATATCTATTGTATTTTATCATAATCAATTACTCTGTAATTAGATTTAATTATATTTTATTAAATCATTTGGTGAACCCCACATTCTTCTAACTTCTTGCCCTAGGATCCCCAAAACCCTCAGGGCTAATAAGAGGTCTTCATCTCCTAAGCATAATATGGTTGATACATGTTTGTAACCTTTTTTTTGATGATTATTCCATGCAATCTAAATTTCTTGATCTCTAAGTTAAAAACCTTAATGTGATCCATCCATCCTTCAAAAACTTCTTTCTTTCCAAAACACCCATTCCTACTAACTTTCACAACTCTAGCATTTGCATAGTCTCTCCTGACCAAAACTTTACTTCATGTTTTCCTTGCTCTCTTGTAGTCACCCATGTTACTGCACCTTCTTGCACTCCTATTATAGCACATGATAATATTACTGTAGATTCTTTGCTTGATCATGTTCTTGGTTGTGATAATATGGATGCCAATACTTCTACTTCTAATGTTGAAAATGTACATGTGCATGATGTTATTTCTACTAGTAGTCAAGATGAATGTAAAGTTGTATCTCCTACTCTTCCTACTTCTGAAAGTGCTTCTAATGAATGCAATGATAAATATGATATTAGTACTCCTACCACTTCTTTCTATGTTGATGATAGTCTTGATGAAATACTTGCTTGTGAAAATATGTCTGATAGTGATGTAGATTATGCTTCTGATCATGAACATGTTAGTGATGATGTTACTTCTCTTAAGACTATTGAATGTGAATTTACTACTCCTCTTTCTTCTCTTTATGAAGTTGTTACTCATGATGATTCTACTCCTACCACTAGTACACCTCTTATTATATCTTCTGAGTCTACATCTAGCATTCCCATAGATCCTCCATGTTCCTCTCCTCTTCTTCCACCTCTTTCTTCTTCTTTCTTCTGAAGTTGTTGCTCATGATGATTCTACTCCTACCACTAGTAAACATTATTTCTCTTGATGGCTTATTTATTCCTAATGTTCCTAATCCTAGCATTTCTTCCCTCATAGATTCCATACCTCCATTCCTTCTGACTACATCTAGCATTCCCATAGAGCCTCCATGTTCTTCTCCTCCTCCTTCCACGTCCACTCCTCCCTATCACATTCCCATGATCACTCACAATGGCAAGATCCAACCTCTCAATATGCCTCTCACTTCACCAACCATTCCTTCACATGATATTTTATCTCTCATGCATGTTGTTGGCACTTTGCAATCTCAAGTTCATACACTCACTCTTGAAAGTAAAGCCTATTATGCTTCCATTGATAATAATTCTTGCATGGAAATCCTATTCCTAAAAATATTCACAATTCTAGCTTTCCCAAAGGACTTCATCATGCCTAATTTCTCATGTTTCGATGGCACTAGCAATCCTTATTTACATCTTAAGCATTATCGTTCACCCATGTCTATTTATTCTAATGATCGCTTGTTACTCAAATCATTTCATCATAGTCTTGTTGATCATGCACTCCAATGGTACACTCATTTTCCTTATGGATCCATTAGTACTTATTATTATATGGAGGATGTTTTTATTAGACAATTTATTTCTAAAAATGATCCTAAGGTCACATATGAACGATTGCCTTCATTGCATCAAGGAAATAAAGAACCAATTTTAGATTACATTTTACACTTTAATTCTTGTATGCATCAGTTATTATTTCAGCCCATTGATTTAGAAAAGCAATTTATCTTTTGTCGTGGCTTGATTCCTGCATTGAAAGAAAAACTATTATATGATACATGTGAATCTTTTACTCTCTTATGCTACAAAGTTATTGATTTAGAACAAGATTTAATTGTTGCACATGTTATATCACCTCTTCTACTTCTTCTACTACTTCATCATCTACTACTTCTTCTCCTCTTCTATCCATTAAGCTTCCTCCACGATCACCATCTCCTCCTCTGCATAAGCGTCATTCTTCTCCTCCACCATGTCGGCATATGCCTAAGTCTTCTCCACCTCCTACTCGTGAACCATTGAAATTATCACATAATGCAAAACCTCATGATGTATTGTGTGCTTTACTTGACAAGCACTTAGCATGCTTACCTTCTACTGAGCATCATCCACCTCACCACTTGTAACACCATAGCGTGACCACCCTTTCTACAATTTTCCACCACATCAATGGCCATCATGATAATGACTGTTATGCTCTCCATGATTTCTTACAACAATTAGAAGAAAAAGGTGTCATTTATTTCCACCCATGCTCTCATGAGCACTCTCTTTCTCCTATTCTGCATAAGTGTGCTTTCACTATTGGTCACTTATCTCCTTCACCTCCATCTAAAGTTTTCATTCTTCCACCTCCTAAGGTCATCATCCATCCATCCTCCATCCAATCCACCTATGGTTACATCATCTCATTCTTCACAAATTGCTACACTACCTCATTGGCTTCCTAATCCTCTTGCTTCCTCACTTCCTCCCACCACACCTTCTATTCTTCTTCCCATTCCATCTAGCATACAATTTTGCACTTATTCTCACACTGTTGCTGCTTCACATGCTCCATCTATTCCTTTCAGGCCTATTAATCTCTGGTAGATGACATCCATTTCCCATTTCATTACCCTATGACACACTCTTGTGCTATGGTTCACACTTGAGTGTTGAGGGAATACTACATCAATGAACCTTCCTTTCACAACTCATGCTCCATGCTTCATGTCATATCTTTTCTAGCATCTCCTTGCACATACAAACCCATTTCCTGATGACACACTCTTGTTCTATGGTTCATTCTTGACTGTTGAGGGGGGCATTTATAAATGAACCTCATTCTCACACTGGGGGAAATCACTCTCTTCCCCCCCCCTTCATTCATTAATCATCCAATTACAACCTGAATCTTACATCACATTCTCTCATCATATTCAACTACAACACATCATTATTCCTCTCTTATATTATCTAAGTCACATTATTATCTTTCACATTATCTATTATATTACATCACATACATCTATTTCTATTCATCACATATATGCTCTTCATTCTTATTCAAATAAAAATCCTATTCTAATCATTACTTATCTATTTTCTTTCCACATCATCATGCATTTCAAATCAAAACAACCATTTCAACAATACATATACAACATAAATTGCAAGCACAAAATCATACATCATATACCATGATGAACCACATCAACAACACATATGACAATCAACATCACATCTATCCATATATCATATATCTCTTATAAAAAAAATCATAAGTTGAAAATACAATCACTTGGGGGGAAGCCCCATGCATCACTACAACATATACAATACATCATACATCATCCTCACTATCACTATATACAATCACAGGAGCTCTAGAACTAGAAATCATTCACCGCTCAATCTACGTTGATGATCTCAACCTCTATATCTCTCTAATGAACTCCGTAATATAAAAATCTCAGCCATCTGCTCTATAAATTGGCCCTGTAACTCAACATATTTAGAAAACACATCCTTGAGATAGGGCTCCTCCTCCTACGGCATGTCTATTCTCACTCAGTCTCTACACGAGCCTCATCACACTCGCTCAATAACATGGTACACATGGTTGCTTGTATATAGCCATTGGCTCAAAAAAATGGGCATGCTCACCCACAATAACATCAACTCTCTCTAGCATACCACCTCCCATGAGCACATCTAGAGGCACATTCCATGTCAACGTGTGTATCGACGAATCTACAATCAATGACCAATAGGCATCACCTGCACTCACAAAAACCAACATTAGTTACTACACACCTTCACAATATCTAATAATCAAACAACTAACAATAATAATAATATGACAATACTTACACTCGATACTCTCACCTGCTACACCATCTACATCGGGGGCAGGTGCCTTGCCCCTCTACTCCTCCAACTGTTGGTCCACCAACCACATCCACCACTACTGGAAATATCAACACCCATTAATGTGTCACCCACCACTCACTATAGGCTTGGGTGCACCCCACATCATCAACCTGTATAGGCTCTATGATCGCATCTGCCTCGTCTTGACTAGGATGCACTAGTTGTGTTCCTGTCAGGGCCTATGGCCTCACTCCTAGTTCATCTCACCACTCTAGTATATCTCAACCATATATATGGCTCTAGGGGCACATCCTAGGCCATGCCAAACTTGTCTAGATACTCGCTCACCCTGGAACAACTCTGCCACCCCTGGGAAACAATCCTCTAACCACATGGTGCATTGAATGCACTGCAACTCCACACCATCCTCTACCCATCCACCATAATCTCTATATGGTCTCCATATAATGGCCCCAAGGCCCATCTGATCTAGCATCAACCTATAAGTGGTCATATCCATCCTCCTACTATGGGTGCCTACCCACCTCATTACAAATATCTTGGGTCTAGCCCACTCATCCGTGGCCCACTGAGTGGCCTTAATATCGTCTATGTGCTCATATGCCCATACATGTGCAACAAAGTCATGGCTCCTAGTCCACCCCCATGATCCTCCTGAGTGAATCTATATAAATCTATACAAGTGGGTTAATACACACCGGCCCATGCATACCTAGTCCCATGCTCCTCTATACTTGAAAAATATCATGCATCTTGTATAATATCCCAACTCCACCACCCTCCACTACCACTGATGAAATGCTAGAATCACTACAATAAACTTCTACAACTGTGGAACACTAGATCTCACTATCACATCTAAATTGATATGAGTCTCTGCTTGTACTCATGTCCACTGTAAAATACCACCTCATTGCCCTCATCTACCTTGGGCATCCACTATAGTCATCACCTATGTACTCTCTCTCCTATAATAGGCAACCGTAATATCATGTATACATCCTCCAGGGTCACCATTCATCTCACCAGTAGGCAACCAAAATGTACACATATATCTGCACCATCTATCACACAAAATTGAGAGTCAACATAGGCATATTATGGGGTACCTCCCCCAATCTAGCAATGTGTCACAGACCGACACGGTCCAATATATCCCACTCTACATCTGCTAACCCCAATGTAAGTAATGTACTCAAATGATGACCCACTACATGAAACTCTCTCGAGTGTATATCCCTCTACACAACACAAAAAACAACAAAAGTCTTCCAATAGTACATCATATACATACTGCAAAATCACTTATCATAGCATAAACTAATCATAATATCAACATTTGTAACAATATAGTGCCCAATCCCTGCTCTGGGATGCCAGTGCACCCAGGAGCAGGTCACAGGGTGCCCAGAATCAGGTCACTAGTGTCATATAACTGGGCACTAGTGTCCCCAAGGGATAAAAAAATCACCTGTATATCCATTCTGTTACAATCAAAAATGCTGAAAATACAATAAATGTAAATTTTTTCATAAAATTGACCCTAAAACAATACATATTGACAAAAAAATTTTCCAAAAATAATCACACTTACCAACTCATCGGTCATCTGCGAAGCCACGACCCCTCGCTACTCTCTCAAATCTCATCAAACTCACAAGGTGCTCTAACACATGGCATCCTCATATCTCAGAGCTCCAAATGCTTAATCAATCTCTGGTACAAATGAAATACTATTCACCCTTTTCACTATTACTATATATAGTAATTCCACTTTATTCCTATACTATAGTTACTATTTACAATCATTCTTTACAACTAATACATCACACATAGTTCTCATATCTTGAGCCTTGTAACTCTATTTGTCTCATTCTTTTGCACCATATGGATCATAAATTTCCTAACTAGCCTCATACCCTACTATATTTTATACCATCTCATATTCAAATGTGAACATATATGGAATATCTATTCGCATACAAACTTATCTATATATTTCTCATTTACTATTACAATAAAACATCTTATACATCTTCTTTTGGCTCAGGCTCATTTCTCCACCCTTCACCCTTTCGCCAAAAAGGGGGGCATACAAATAGATCATCCCATAATCCCTCTTAGGTTACAATATCAATCAATCAACACTCCTAGCATATTATAATTACAAATTTCTGTTGATGCTCATTGGGGTGAACAGTCCAAGGGATATCAACTCAGACATTCTATACCCCTCAATACTCTTGTACTCATTTCATGGATCTATTTCCCCTACATGACCTAATAGAAAAGAAAAAATATTATGAGTAATTTAAAGAAGTCACAATCTCAAAGTAATCTTCTCCATTAGTAAGAATCATACATTGTCAAATAATCATCTTTAATCAATCATAGAATGATCATAGTATCAAGCTATTACATTTACTATCTCTCCCAGATTTTTTGACCTAACTTGGGAGCTAGGTCACGAGTGCCCATCATTGGGCACCTAGATAGACCCTAGGATAGAAATCCCTAGCTACTTCCAATTAGGTCAACATAGATGCTGAAAAAATACAAAAAGACAATTTTTCCTAAAATAACTCCCTCAACAAACATATTTGAAACAATTTTTCCAAAAATCATCACACTTACCAACTCATCAGTCATCTGCGAAGCCACGACCGCCGCTACCCTCTCAAATCTAGTCAAACTATGTTTCTCTAACACATGTTCCTCACAGCTCAAAGCTCCAAATCTCAATCAATCTCGTACAAATGAAAATACTATTCACTTTTTCACTATTATAATATATAATAATTCCACTTTTTCCTATACTATAGTTACTATTTGCAATCACTTTTACAACTAATACACGTTGCACAATTTCACTCATATCTTGAGCCTCGTAACTCTGTTTGTCTCATCGTTTATGCACCATATGGATCATAATTTCCTCTAGCACCATACCATACAAATTTCAACATCTCATATTCACATTTAACACATGCACTATTCAATATCTATTCACATTGTGACTATACTATCCATACTATTTCTCATTTACTATTACAACATTTTATACATCTTGCTTTCGGCTCAGTGCTTGTTTCTCCACCCCTCACCCTTTCACCGAAAGGAGGGCATATAATTGGGACCATCTCATAATCCCTCTCAGGTTACAATATAATCAATCGACACTCCTAGCATATTACTATTGTAACTTGCTTTGATCTCATTCAAACAAAGGTACAATCATTATATACTACAATCAATACTTTTTACTATTTCAAATCTATTCCCCCAAATGACCTAATATGGGGGAAAAGCACAAAAACCTCTCCATGAGTAATTTAATAAGTACACAATCTCAAAGCAATCTTCTATCATTCAAATCAAATCAATCAATTGGTTCAATAAGGTTTACTATCTCTCCCAGATGACCTAACTTGGGAGCTACATTACTTTACTATCTCTCCCAGATGACCTAACTTGGGAGCTACATTACATTACTATCGCTTCTAGATGACCTAACTTGGAATCCATCTAACATTATTCAAATTAGAACACCCATTACTGTAGGAGTGGGGGAAATGAGATGTCATTTCCTTTCCTATACTACTCCTATATGGGTTCTTCAATCAGAAAAAACTTTTTCAAAGAACTAAATTAATAACTAAATTTGGTCTCTATCCATTTGTAGCAGTTGGACCTTTTAGGGATGTATTCATGGATGGAGAGTAAAACTAGACCTCTCTCCCCAACACTCTTCCTCTGGTGGCAGGATGCCCAAATCCTCCCATTTACAAACAAAATCAAGTTGGGAATTGATCACTCCCTACCTCTTCAATCTCATTTGGAAAACAATTCAAAATCTCCAAAGTCTCCAAATCATTTCAACTATTTCTCCAAGTGCTCCTTACAATGGTTTGTTATCTCCACTTACGCCACATGGGTCAAAACATTGATCCATGGTTCGCCATGCTACAAGTTTCTACATTCTACATGCACTTTGCAACATGGCTTCTCTGGACTCTATACAGGTATGTTCCTTACTTCCTTTACACTACTTGAATTTCATTCAAATAACATAAAGGGGGGGGGGGGGGGGGGGGGGGGGGGGAATGTAGACACAAAATCACACACATATTACTATTTTACTATGTCATCAAGTATGTTGTTATATGCATGGATCTTAAGTAAGAAAAGTATTCACTGGTGACACAATCCTTTGTCCATCCATTTGTTTTGATTGTTTCTATTGTCTTGCTCTCTCACATCTATCATTTCTGCACCCAATTCTGGTCAAGTCACAGGGATCCCTGTCTGTCAATATTTTCACATCTGTCATCATTTATCCCAGGATACTAGCACCCATTCTGGACACTAGCGCACCAGGAACTCCTATCCATTCGGGGCACTCTTGTCCTCTTTGTTCTTTTTCACTTATTTTGACATTTTTGGTCAGCCTTTCTAGTTTTCTTATCCTTATCCCAAGCTCATAGTCAACCTTTTGGGTCACTAGTGTCAAAATTCAAACAAGAGATCCATATATATACACAACATACACTCTATTATTCTGGCTGGCAATTCTAAGGGGCAATCTCATCTACATATTATCACTACCATCAAAGGGACTACATTTTTGGGCTGCATACACTGCATAGGAAGGGGAAGTGCTCAATTCCATATCACACATTTGCATCTTATCTAGCCATAGCCCACTATCTTGGCATCATTGGCATGAGGGAAACCTAAGGACACTATTACACACACAAGCACAAAGAACTACATGGAGTCTGGAATGTAGTGCAACACTCGGTCATAAGTTCACTCATCAGGTGACTGTCAGGGTCAGTCTGACTTCACATATTACATTTTCATTCCAATTTGATGTGTTTGTGAGCTTGTGTAGGTAGTTAGGGTTTTGTTACAGGTTATAGTACCCTCGGCGATCCAAGTGATTCAATATCAGGTGATCAATAGGAAATTGATAGTGAAACCCTAGTGACATAGAAGAAAGAGAATCATATTCCAATGCTTTTGTGCAGTCACCAATGCCCAGAACAGTCACCAATTCACCTAGGTACCCCTGTCCAGCACCAGATGCCCATGTCACGGGCATTATTCTCAAAATCTATGATTTTATAGAGGATCCATTATGCGACACAGTTCCATCCTGTTCCAATAACTTTGCACTACCCAAATCAGCTCCAGATCACACAAGATTCAGGTAAGTCATCTCTCTCTCCTATTTAATTATATATTTTTGCATTGTTTGAGCTTTTTAGCCTTTGTATATCTCTTATATTTTATCATATATGTTACTCTGTAATTATATTTAATTCTATTTTTATTAAATCAACAAACATTCTTCATGTATGTGTTAAAAAAATTCATTTTCTAAATTATGATATTATTTGGATACAATTAAAATTTTGAGTAAAAAGTTAACAATTTCTCATTTCTTCACTTTTGACATAATTGTGGTTGTATATCAATGACATATAATATCGAACTACAACTATAGACACCCCAAAATCACACACTTGTTTGAGGACCAATATTATTCCAGTTCAAATCCTAGCTAACCCCACTTGGACTCCACTACACTAGTCTATTCAACTGAACTTCTAAAATATTAGAAAGGTAGAGGAAATGAAATTGCACATATAACCACCTTTATGGATACAACTTCTTCCAAATGAATTTATTTACTATCCCTGAAATGAGAATAATGCATCCAAACTGTTCAACCTCCCTCAACTGCTATTTTAAGCATGTGCATTCAACCACATGTAACCGCTTTCAACTACTCTCAAACCACTACTCAACCTCTATAAAAGAACAAGCTTATACCTTTGCAAATCCTCTTGGATTCATGTACAATCAATATGTTATTTTTCTTTCCAATATTTGCATATTGGAAGCTATCCCAAAGCTAAGATTTGTGTTCGTAGCATTATCAAGTCCATAGTTAGAGATTGAATCAAGAGCACCCACAATCAAATATTTAGAAGGTTCCACAAGCTAAAAGCTTCCACAACCTTAACATCAAGGTTTGCAAGGAGGACATGGAGGAGTAGGTTTGCTGTTATGCTTATCTCTCCGTTTCTACCAAGTTTTTCGTGCTCGCATTCTGGCACGCGTGGTGGGACTTACCCACATTTTTCTTTCATTTATGTTTCATCTTTTATTCACCTTTGAATGCAGTTTTTAATCCTTACTAACATTTGTGTGAATGTTGTTTTAATTGATTAATGTTGCTTTTGGTGTGTTTTTGTTGTGTTGTCGTGTTATTGTGTTTGCAAAATCCTGGGAGAAGCAAAAATCAAAATATATACAAACCGTAATTTTTTTAATGTTTCTTTGTTGTTTTGTAACTCTTTTACAAGTGTTTGTTGGGAAGCAGAAATCAATTTTAAAATCAATAAAATAGTCTTAGAATAGGTGTTCCGTATCTAAATTTTGTAATGCATTTTAGTTATAACTAACATTTTGTTAAAAAAAAGGCAAACACTGCTACACACAACTAAACCCTGCTAAATCCCCCTATCTACCCCTAACTCGTCACACCCCCTAACTCAGCTCACAATTTGGCGAGCTACCTCTCTACATTCTCGAGCCCTACACCATCTCCTCACCAGCTCATTACTCTCTCCTCACAACTCCCCTCACGAGTTGGCTTGTCATCCAACTTGCTCTTAGCTCCCAACTCATCGCCACCGCCGAGCCAACCTCCAACTCGCTTCACTTGACGACCTCTTAAACCGTTTAACTCCCCTCACTGAGCCCTGTGTTCTTCAAACCTTGTCCAAACCAAGCTTCCCTCGCCACATGAAAAATGATCGAGCTGCCTCCACTTGGCCCTCATACTAACCGCATAGGCCAATCCCTTCATTGCCCTCCCGAGCTCAAACCACTCCAAAACCGAGCCACATCTTTAACCATATCCTCTGAGTTGTACAAACTACTTCACTCTCCTGTCGAGCTCGTCTGACACTCCCTTTTCTTAGTGGGCATCTACATGTGCCCGAGTTACTCGCTGTCTACCATGCGTTTAACCCTGCATCCATTCTTGAACCACGCTTGAGCTTTTCAGATCTTCCGTCTACTGAGTTTCAACCCGGCCAATGCCGACCTACTCCTCGATGCCAAAACCCTAACTCACGTGGTCCCCATCTCCTGTCCGCTGTGCTCCAACCCGGTGGTTGAGCCACCACTACTCGACAACCACGTTCCCATTGTGTCACTGCCGAGTCCCGAGCCATTAGTCGCCGTCCACAATGTCCCCTGCAAGAAAATTCCCATCGAACCCGATCCCTTCCTTTCACACAAAACGTTAGATTTTTAGGGTTTTTGGTCGTTTTTAATAGTTTTACTTAGGTTTCATTTTTATTTAATTTCTTTATGTTAAACTTAGGCTTAATCTTAGTGTCATGCCTAGTTTTCTTTTTAAAATTAATTAGATTATTATTAATTAATGATCTAGTTAGGTGTTTATTTAGGCTAGGTAGTTTATTTTAGTTAGTTAATTAGTTGGTGTTAATTAATTAATTAATTAAATTACTTAATTAGGTCGTTTAACCTAAATTAGGCCTTTTCATTATTTTTTTGTCAATTTCGATGAATGGACTAATTGTGAAACTTGATAATACAAGGTTATTTGACATTTTTGTCCAATTAATTTTTGCTTTTTAGGCCATTCTTAACCTTTGTGCACCATAACTAATGCTTTTTGGAGGGGTTTGCTTATGTTTTGTTAATCATTTTTTCGTTTTTGTGAGGCTAATCACACTAAAACCACATGTATGCTCTTTTCTAGCACTTTCACAAACGATCTTGAAAATCAGAAACATGAGTTTTTGTTGCTTGTTTGTTTTCGTGTATTTTCACTGCAGAAAAAACTTACTTATCTTTGTTTGCAGGACCAACTCTAAAGACGATTTTTAAAAATAGTCAAACTACTAACTGTAGGATACCTTGTTCGACGATCAAGCGAACCACAATATCACCTTTCTTAAATTTTTCTAAAATTAACTTTACTAAACTTTTTCGGAGTTGAGATTATTCCCTTATTCCGATTGTAACTGTGGGAAGTGCATGGCCAGGGGCCAGAAACTCACCATGAGGAGTACCACAGGAACCCCTAAGTAGTCGACGCCTTGAGTGAATTGACCGACGAAACGGGTACCCCCCACCCAACTGACTAGTAGGCCTTTTTGTGAAATTAGAGTCACGAATATCCATAGTGGCGGCCCCAGTTTGATCCTTTGAGTGGAGTAAAATCCTTGCTCATTGTATTAAATGGGGTAGAGTAAAACCAATAATTAGCAATAGTACCGTGCTCGCTCGGATATATTGCTGACATTTAGGGAGAGAACTTATTTTAGGAATCCACACCTTGTCCTAGCCAATCTAAGGTAGAGGCCCACCTTCCATAAAACAAACATTATTTTTCACTTTTATTGTCTTTTCTTCATTTCAACAAGTTTGTGTTTCACTCTTGTCATCCACACTCTCTATCTCTCCACCTTGTCACATTGCAATTGAAGTTAAGTCTTGAGTTGTGGATACATTCATCCTCACTTAAGCACCATCATCCTCATTTTTTCTCTCATCCACCGTGTCACTTTACAAACAAATTTAAGTCATGAGTTGCGGACATCCATATCCGAACTTGAGCACAATCATCCTTTTTCATCTAAGTCTTGACATCGTGATACTCACTTTATCACGGTCAAACACCCATGTGATCACCTTGATCTCTCATTTTCATAAGTATTATGCTTAACATTACATTGTTGAACTTTAAGCATTCCATCCTCTTATGTCCTCACATTTCACATTCACTTTGTTGAATTTTTGAGATCTTGATATTTTTCTTCACTCCTCTCTTTTAAAACAATTGTACCATCTTGTCATCATTCCTTCATTTCTTGTTCCATTCAATTTAAGCACTTTTTTTCCTCTATTTAGTCTCCTCCCTTAACAATCATTTTGTTAAGAGTTGATCACTTTCATCGTCTTTCTAAGCCTCTTCCCTCTTAACACTCATTTTGTTAAGAGTTGAGCACATTCATCACATTTTCAAGTCTCTTCTCTTTTAACACCCATTTTGTTACGAGTTGAGCAAGCCAACCTCTTTCACCTCTTCCCTCTTTACATCCACGTTGTAAAGGGTCCTGAAGCCTTTCAAACCTTTTCATCTCTCTTAACACTCATTTTGTTAAGAGTTTTCTAAACTAACATTTCAATTCCCTCTTCCACCTTAACATTACTCATTTTGTTAAGTGTTACGAAGTCACCCCCTTTCGTTTCTCTTAACAATCATCTTGTTAAGAGTTAACCTTTCACACCCTTTTGTTTCTCTTAACATTAATTTTGTTAAGATTTGATCACTCACCTTGTTAAGTCTCTTCTATTTTAACATTTTTTTTAAAAAAATTGTCGAGCACATTTAACCTTTCACCCCCCTTTTCATCACTCTTATCACTCATTTTTTTAAAGAGTTGATCTCATTCACCTTGTTAAGTATCTTCTCCCTTAACATCCATTTTTGTTAAAGAGTAGAGAAAGTATAACTCATTTTAGACCATTTTCTCTTAACTCTCATTTTTTAGGATTTGGTAAATGGGTAAGTGCACGAAGTTGGGGGGCCAAAAAGTGGACAAAAAATTGAAAAAAGAAAAATTCTTACGCGTTCTATTATAACGCGGTCGCATTTTAAATTGTTAAGTTTGGGATTTATCAAAGCATAAAACATATGTGTTATAACGCATATGCGTTATGTCTAATATAAAATAAAAAAGAGGCCCGAGCCTCTATCATTTTATCTCCCTCAAACGCGAGTTTCAAAGCTTAACCGTGCCCTTCCATTTTTTCATTCAACTGGATCTCAAACTCAAGGGATCGTTTCTGGATTGTTGGGAAGATTTGAATCGACGATGGCACCACAGAGAAGAGGTAGGCACAATTATTTTCACAAAATTACATTGAAATATGATAATTATAGATTAAAATTTGAATTGAATACTTTTTTTTTATTGTTACAGTCATAGATTGAGGGAATCAACCACAACCAAACCCTATTATTCCTATCATCCCTCCCAACACTCCCACAATTACTCAACATCCCCCAGCTAGTCAAGAAGATTTAGCAACCCACATAGTTGATAACAAAATTTAAATTGAGGATTTAATCAAAAGAATGAGGGATTTAAAATCTATAAACCTCCACCGTGCCTCTCCTACAAACACAATGGAGGCATTACTTGCTCAAGTTAACGAGACAACGAGGAAAAATTGATCATTGGAAAACTTAGAGAGAGGGTTGTAGGGTTTATTAATCTAAAAAAATTTCATATGTGGATGTAAAGAAAAAATAAATTACAAAAGACCTCATATGCGCCATATTCATAGACCCCTACACTAATTTTCCTGTTTTGGTTGTCATGTAAACGATTTCCCATCCACTGGTGCAATAATAATTTGATTAAAAATATTTTTTGGGACTGATGGTGTTTGATTTTCCACCTTGTAATAACAACGCAGTGCCACTATAATTTTTGAGGGAAAATATTTTGTGATTTTATCCTCAACGAGATCCCAAATTATTTTGATTTCCAAGATTTCCATGGCTAAGGAAAAAGGATCTACACATGATTGACTAGGTGCACAAAGTGCACCTATTCAGTAGGGTAGATTGCTCGCACAAACAAATCCCCCTCACCCTGAGACTATCCCTTAAGCAATGAAGGAGACAATAGAGATTGATACACTCCATAGACTTCACCGGATATTTGTGACCCTTGTTCAACATACGAGGGAGATTTCTGAGCCAGATTCTCATGGAGGTACATAGAGTATTCCCTCATGAAGTACTAGCATAAAGCCACAAATTTTTTCGTCATGTGGTAGCATATGTTTGGGGTCCGAGGAGGACGATATTTTCATGCGTACTGATTTTGATGGAGTTGATGCTAGGGATGCACACCATAATGTCACTATGTCAGATTTCCTTTTGAGTGATACATTTGGATTATAGTCATCTGTGTCAACTTTTCAGGTATTTGTTATATTTTATTATGTGTGTTACAAAAAGTTTGGAGTACTTGATTTACCTATTTTTTTTAAATTTTTGAAATAATTATATTTGTACATGTACATGCATTGATATTACAGCACGCATGAGGCACATCTTCATCCCGACCATAGGTGGTGAGCACCATGCATACACATACATTCACAGAGGTAATTTAGAAAGTTAATTATGTAAAATTTTCACATACCGCAAATATAATATATATTAGCATATATAGAATCTATTATATAATATATCTCTATATATCAGTTTTG